>JAADYB010000010.1:0-89170 GCA_023338075.1 Phytopythium litorale
CAGCGGTTCGTCTTCCCGACCGACGGCTGGGCCATCTTCGCGCTCGTGGCAACCGCCGTGTTCTCGTCGGTCGGCCAGATCTTCATCACGCTCGGCTTCCAGCAAGAGAAGGCGGGAATCGCCTCCGTCATGCGCTACTTCAACGTCGTCTTCGTGCTCGTGCTGGACGTGGCCGTGCTGCGCGAGCAGGTGAGCGCGTACAGCGTCGTGGGTGGCACGATCATCCTGGCGGGCGCCGTCGTGATCGTGATGCGCAGGGCCCAGGCCAAGTAGGCAGCGAGTGAAAAGGGATCGATCAATGAGGCGCCACAGCTTCACTGCCACCCACGCCACCAAGGCGTGTGCACTCTAATCACAACGCGTCTGACCATCGATCGTGTGCCGAGTCGGAGAGGGACAATCCGTGGAAATGATGCGGACACCTGCCCCTCCATCCTGGCGTCACCTCGCTCGGGGCATCGGATCCCGTGCCGCGCTGGCCGCTCCGGCCCCAAACCAGCGACGTGCCTGTCGCTGCGCAACTCAGGCGGCTGACCCGACGGGCGAGATGTACGAGATCCAGCGCACCCCATGCTCGGCTCATGCAGGTCGTGGCCTCAGCACCTCGGCGCCGGTCGGGGGTGCGGCCCTGGCGTGGCGATCATTCGCGGCAAGCTCAACCTACACGTAGCCGTCTGTCGCCACGATCCTCTCGGCGCTCGCCACGATCTTGTCGCGAGAGGAGCCCAGTGGCCGCGTCTGTCCGTCGTGGCCCCGGCGCATGCGTCGCTCGAGCTCCAGTGCTCCCGGCGGCCGGCCGGTATCTTTGGCCGATGCGTGTGGGATGAACGGGAATAGCCCGATGCCGCGTCCGAGCGTTTCGGCGCCTGCGTTCTCCTGGCGCCGCGTCGTCTGCCTGCATCCCCCGCATCGCATCGAAATGGGCGGGAGGCGGCCATTCCGACGCCGACAGACGGACCGGCCGAAGGGCGGGCGGAGAAGCCGCGAGACCATCTCGGAGGCGAGCCACGCTGGTCTTCCGGCGGCGTCGGCTTGGTGTTCACTGTCCTGGGATATGCTTCGTCGTTCTCGTCGTCCTCGTCGTCCTCGTCGCTGGCTATCGTTCCGGCACATTGTCGCGCGGGCTCCTCACTCCACAGCCGACACTGCGCATTGGCGGCGACAGGCGACGGCTTCCCGGTCGGCGAAAGCGCCGCGGGTGTAAATTTAGAAGCCGCGCAGAAGGCGCACGCGGCGGGTTATTCGCGGCGCGCTGACTTTGGGAGGAGAGGAGCGACGGAGAGGAGCAGGAGAGACCGAGAGCGAGGAGGGAGGCGGGTCGACGAGGGCGGCAGACCGGAATCCGCTCCGTCGGTTCCTTGCCAGACGTCTGTCCAGCACGGCGAGGGCCAGAAGAGATCCAGGAGGTGGGTCGCGTCCGCGTGTGTGTGCGCGCTTGGCTTCGATCGACCACCAGCGAGTCGAGAGGGAGACGTGAGGGCCGACCGACGACCCACGAGTCGTCCACGACGCGGAGGGGAAGGGCGCTCATTCGCGCGTTGCTCGCGGCCGACTGGCCACCGCCTCGAGCGCTTGGACGCACGGGGGACAGCAGGCGGCGTGACTGCCCCGGGTCCTTCTCCCACCGACGCCACGAGCTGACGCGAGGGCGAAGGACGCGCACCTGGCATTGACAGACTCGCTCACTCGTTCGCTCCTTCGCGTCCGGTCTGCCCGCGGGACAAGCTGCAGCATGGAGTTGGCGACGGTCAGCGGGTTTAGCGAGGCGGCGCTGGCCATGGTCGTGCTCGGCGTGCTCGTGGTGGCGGCGGCGCTGCTGTCGTACTTCGTGGTCGCCCCCGAGTACGAGAAGCGGCTCTCGCAGCAGTACGCGGCGCTGCAGCACCGGCAGCAGCAGTACGAGCAGCAGTTTGCGCAGCAGTACGAGCAGCAGTACGAGCAGCGGTACGAGCAGCGGTACGAGCCCCAGCCAGCGTTCGAGCGCGAGCAGCAGGGCCGCGCCGAGCTGCCGATGCTCTTCCAGCGGCAAGCGCCGCGGCGCTTGCGCTCGCTCGGCGCCTGGGACGTGGGGGCCGGCTCGAGCGACGACGGCAGCAGCAGCGGCAGCGCGCGCTTCCGCCCGCGCTTCCACCCGCTGCGCGGCTTCGCCGAGGACGACAGCGACGCCGGCAGCGCGAGCCCGGACCCGAGCGCGAGCATCTCGCCCTCTGGCGTGTGCCGGGTGCCGCGCCGCGCGTTCAAGATGCACCGGTCCATCGGCCCGGGCACGTTCGCGGCCGCGGCGATCCGGCACGCGCGCTCGGCGGCCGCCATCTCGGGCAGCTTTGCGCCGGAGGAGACGTCGCCGCCGATGGACCGCGCGGCGAGTCCTGGGCGGCTGACGCGGCGCCGCAAGAGCGAGAGCGACGCGCTCAAGGAGGCCAACATCGCGCGCGCCGCCATGCTGCGCCGCCGCGTGCTGCTGCGCAAGCTCGAGGAGGAGATCGAGGGCGCCAAGAACGCCAACGAGGCGCAGATGAAGGGCAGCGCGGGAGCCGACGGCGGGCCCAGCTCCATGACCGGCCAGGCCGGCGGGCTGCTGCGAGGGCGGCGGGTGTCCAACAGCACACCCGAGCTGTCGGACGAGCGCCTGCAGATGCTGCTGGCGTACCCCGCCGACTGCGAGAAGGAGCTGGCGGTGCTCTCGGCCGCGCTGCAGCAGCGACCAGAGGGGGACCAGTCGGTGGGCGACGCCGTCAAGCAGGCGCTGCGCACGGTGCACGACGTGCTGGCGCTGCACCTGTCGGTGGACCACCGGGACATGAACAAGGTGACGGTCTTCTGCAACTCGCTGCTCAAGCACGACGGGCTCAACAACCTGCGTGCGCTCGAGGTCGCGGACGACGAGGACGTGCGCGCGCTGGCCACCTCCATCATCGAGAAGGCCGTGCCTGCGATCTGGCACTGACCGCCGTCACCTCGGTGCATTTCCATATCTATGAGGGAGCCTGCCGGGCTCCCATGCATGCCAAGCGGTCAAATGCCGGCCACGAGTACGTTAAGGGAGGCAGCCAACTAGATTCTAACACCGTGCACTCACTCGCCACTGTCGTCTCGTTATTACTTCCTACTTGCTGGCGTGGGCTTGGCCGCCAGACCGCTCTAGTGTGCAGTGTATCGCGTCGACCGCTCGCCGCTGCCGGCGTCCATTGCTCGTCCCCTGCTGTGCTTCACTCGCCCACGAGCTGCATGTGTCGCCGCCGTCTCCTCGCGCAGACCAGGCCGACGCCTGTCAAGATGACCGTCAAGGCCGCCACGGAGCCGCCGGTGGCGATCCACATGGCTGGCTCCAGTCCACAGAACACGACGCGACCGCCACCATCGACCTCCGAGCGGTAGGACGTGGCCTCGGCGCCGGTGGGGATGACGGGGAAGACGCTGAGCCCGCAGTTGATCTTGTCGTCCGCCGCGAGCCGCATGAAGCCGTCCTCGCCCCAGGACGCGCCGTACGAGTTCTTGAGGATCCAGTAGTCGACCAGCTCGTTCGTCGTGCCGTTCGTGGCCGTGCCGTACCCGACGAGCACGAGCGCGTGGTCGATCTCCGAGCTCGACGTGAAGTCGCCGTCGTCTGGACACTCGTAGATGCCGCCCTTGTAGTCCTTGAACGCCCCGCCAGAGTTGATGGCGACCGAGATGGGCTGCTGCTGCAGCGCGAGGCGCAGCAGCTCGCCGGCGTCGCTGCTGTTGTCGCACGACTTGCCGACGACCTGCTCCCAGCCGCTGATACTCGCCGCGGCCGTGTGCGTCTCGGACACGTCCTCGCACACGCGCGTGTACTCCTGGCTGCCATCCTCTTCCTCGTCGTACGGCAGGTCCAGCTGCGTGAGCAGCGACCAGTTCTGCGTGGCCGCGTCCTCGAAGGCGGCGTGGGTCATGCCACCGTCGCACCCGTTGTTGTCCGAGCCCCACGTCATCTTGCTCTCGAGCCACGCGGCGCCGTCCACGCCGCTCGCGTTCACCCAGCAGTACTCGAACGTCGTGGCCATGGCGCTCGTGCTGCACGCGAGGAACTGCTGCGGGGACAGCGACTGCGGCTCCGTGTGCGAGTTGACCACGACCGCGGCCTCGATCGCGTCGGCCGCCGCGAACGCCCAGCAGCTGCCGCACTGCTGCTGGCTCTTGACGTCCGTGCAGATGCTCGCGTTGCGCGGGTTGTCGCTCGAGCACCAGTCCAGCGCGTCGGGAATCGCGGCTAGGCGGCGCCGCGGCTCGGTCTGCGCCAGTCTCCGGCGGCTGCGCCGGCGATCCGCCGCGCGCTGCTCCTGCTGCACGAACTCGCGCGGCAACAGCTCCCGCGCCGCGTCCTCGTACAAGTGCCGCGCCGAGACGCCCGAGCGGTACGACAAGGCGAGCCCCGCCGCCGCCGCGTGCGCGTGGACGCCCTCCATGTAGCGCATGTGCGCGTCGAGCCGGCGCAGCGCCGCGGCGTCCCGCGTGGGGCTGAGCGCCTCGTCCTGCATGAGCTGCCGCGCCAGCTCGGCCGCCGCCACCGCGCGGCCGTCCCGGCCCGCCCACAGACATCGCTCCTCCCCCTCTGCACACGCGACCAGCGTCCCATACACTCCCGCCCGATCCTCCATCGCGCTAGTCGCGACCGCCGTCAGCGCCATCACTCCCATCACCGCGCGCATGCGCTTTCTGGGCCTGGTGTCCACGCGGAGGGGGAAGCCGCAGGTGCTCGAGTGGCCCGACCAGCCAGCAGCGAGCCTCTCTCTCTCTCTCTCTCTCTCCAGTCCGGATAGCCTACAGACGCCGCCGCCGCCGCGTCGACGGCGCGCTGCGACGCGTCGACCGCGAGTCGCTCGCCGAGTCGCTAGCCAGGGCCGTCGCACGGCCGGCCGGTCTCCTTCCGCTCCCGCCCGCCGGTCGGTCGGTCGGTCCGCCCGCCCTTCTCCTGCGCGCTTGTTGCTGCTGCTGCAAGTGGCGGGGACGAGCGAGCGATCCGCGGTCCGATTTGCCGTAAACCTCTGGTGCTATAGAGTGTGAGTCGCCTGGGTCGAGCGGACGACCAAGCGGACGGCGTACACTTACAAACGTCAAGTGTCTCGTCTTGTGGACGCGTTCTCCTGTCAGCATACTGGGGCCAAGAGTGGCCAGAGCGCTCAGTTGCGGTTGCGGTGGGCCAAATCGGTTCAGAGGCATCTTATTTGATCCGACACGCAGCTTGTTGGTACTGTGGACAAAGGCATCGTGGGCATGCGCACGGAGACGCTCAGCTGGTGGAGCTGGTAGAGACGGAAGCGCTGGTCGAGCTGGGGAAAGCTCGGGCTCGGACTCGGACGCCGTCCTCTACGCTGGCTGGTCCTCTCGCGGCGCAGGGCGAGGAGGCAGGCGCCTAGTGCGGCGCGTTGGGCGTGCGCGAGAGGTAGACGGCGCCCGAGTTCTGCTCGCGGATCTTCTTGAGCTTGCGCGTGCTCACGAGGATGCCGATGGACGTCGACACGACCGTGAAGATGGTCGTGACGGCCGCCACGGCGATCCAGGCCGTGACGCTCAGCCCCATGAACACCTTGTCGCCGCCGCCGTCCACGCTCGAGTTGGCGGCCGCGCCGGCCGCGGCGCCCGTCGGGATCACCGGGAACACGTTGAGCCCGCAGTTGGCCTTGCTGTCCGCCAGCAGCTTCATGTAGCCGCTGCTGCCCCACGACGAGCCGTACGAGTTCTTGAGGATCCAGTAGTCGCCGTTCGTCGAGTCCGTGCCGTAGCCGACGAGCACCAGCGCGTGGTTCACGTCGTCCTTGGACGACAGGTCGCCATCGTTCGGGCACGTGTAGAACCCGCCCGAGTAGTCGCCGAACGGGTCCTCCGAGTTGATGGCCACGGCGATCGGCTGGCTCGCCAGCGCCGTCTTGAGCAGCGTGTTGGCGTCCGAGCTGGCCGTGCAGTCCGCGCCCATGGCCTGCAACCAGCCCGTGATGCTCGCAGCCGCCTCGTCCGCGCTCACGTCGCAGGACGAGTTGGAGCCAGAGCTGTCGGTCGAGGCCGAGTCGTCGTACGGCATCTCGAGCTCCGTGACGAGGCCCCACGAGTACTGCGCGGCGTCCATGAAGGCGCCGTGCGTCATGCCGCCGTTGCAGCCATCGTTCTGGGACTCCCACTTGATCTCCGTGTCGATCCACGTGGCGCCGCTCACGCCGCCCGAGGCCCAGCAGTACTCGAACGTCTGCGTGGTCTCGCGCGTGCTGCACGAAAGGAACTGCTGCGGCGACAGCGCGACGGCGGCCGACTGGTTGGCCGCGAGCACCACGGCCGTCTCGATGGCGTCTGCGGCCGCGAAGGCCCAGCAACTGCCGCAGTTCTGCTGGCTCTTGACGGCCGAGCAAATGTCGTAGCCCATCGAGTTGGTCGTCGAGCACCAGTTGAGCGAATCGCTCGAGGACGCCGCCGCCGACGTGCTGCTCGACGAGTTGCTGGCCATACCCGCCAAGCGGCGCGAGCGCGCGCGCATCTCGCGATGCACGAGCATCTCGGGCAGCAGCTTGCGCTTGCTGGGCTCGGCCAGGTGCCGCTCGCTTACGCCCATGTGGTACGAGAAGGCGTGGCCCACGCGGTCGGCGTACCGGTGCACGTGCTCGATGTAGCTCATGTGCTCCTCCAGGTTACGCGACGCGCTCTCCAGGTCCTGGTAGCTCACGAGGAAGCGCTGGAGCATGAGCTCCTTGAGCGCGCGCGAGCCCAGCAGCTCGCCGTCGTCGCCCGCCCACAGACACGGCGCGTCGCCCGCCGGACAGCTGACTAGCGTGCCGACCGACAGCGGGGCGGCCGCCGTGGTTGAGGCCGAGGCCGAGGCCGAGGCCGCCAGCGCGCCTGCGAGCGCCGCCAGGCGCAGCGTCGGGGTCATGGCGCGTCGAGGGGAAGTGGGCTCGAGACTGGAGCCTGGTGTTCTTGCCCGGTTGTTTGGTTGTTTGTTGGGAAAAGCTGAACGTTTCGAGGGCGGCGTTTATAGGGGATTTGGGGAAATTCACTAGAATGGAAATTACGAAAACGAGAGTCACACGTGGGTTGTCTTGGTGTTAGTATGTGTGCCGACCGCTCCAAGACGGAAAAAAGCCAGCCGCGTGGATTTTTTTGGCAACGAGTGTCAATATTCACGACGCAAAACGATCGTCGCACGCGCTCACTCTTCATGCTCATGCTCGCAAGGTGGTCGTGAAGGAAGGCTTCGTGCCTTCACATGGCGCTCCATGGGGCCTCCCTCGGTTGTTTTTGGTCGTTGCGACGCGTGCGGCCGAGCAGCCTGCAGGCGCCAGGATCTGGTCCCACGCGGAGCCCGCGGACCAAAAGCCCAAAACCGCCGTCCTCGCGGACCAAAGTGCGCCGCCGGGTCCAATTTGGTCCGCGCCATTCCGCCGCTGTCTTATGCGCGTTGAATCTCGCGCGGCTGGTTTCTCTCGGGCTCAGTATGCCTCGGGCTCCGCAGTTCCTCACCAGCTGCGCTGATGCGCCACCAGGCAGGATGGGACTCCCATCGGGCCGCCCGCCCTGAGTCCCGGCCGTGCGTCCAGCCGCCGCTCCTCTCACCCTCGGGCCGTTCCGTCTCTGGCCGCAGCACATGCGACGCCCACTATGCCTCCGCCCGGCAGCGCCTGGTGAGGATCGCCACCGTATCGCAGCAGATTGATACCATCGCTTCCCCCTCGTCCTGGCCGCGTCAGTCTCCGCCTGCGTCCGTCAGCCACGTCCACGCGGCTCTGCCTCGGAGCTCGCGGCTCTCCAGTCGCTGACCGCCGCCACCCATCGAGCAGCCACGAGGTGACGCGACGGATCGGCCAGCACTTGCCTTTCGGTCCATCACTGCTCCGAGCACCAAGCAGCGGGCAGCATGGCGCAGCAGCGAGAGGAGGAGATGCCGCTCAAGGTGGCGCCGCGCGTGGACGCGCAGTGGTCGCGCTTCCTTGCCGGCGGGCTCGCCTCGGGCACGGCCGAGATCCTGACGCTGCCCATCGACTGCACCAAGGTGCGGCTGCAGGCGCAGCGCGCCGCCGGCGCGCAGTACAGCGGCATGCTGGACGCCGTGGGCAAGATCGCGCGCGAGGAGGGCCCGACGGCGCTGTGGAAGGGTGCCACGCCCGCGCTCATGCGCCAGGTGTCCTACACGAGCGTCTCCATGGTGCTCTACGAGCCCTTCCGCGACTACTTCGGCGCCTCCAGCACCGGCCCCAACGGCGAGGTGCCCTTCGCCAACAAGTTCCTCGCGGGCGGCACAGCCGGCGCCATTGGTATCAGCTTTGCCAACCCGTGCGTCCGTCTGTTGTTGCTCCCAGTGGCCGCGCATCATGTACGCGAGGGATAACCGTGGACTGCTGCTGGATGCACAGAGTGGACGTCATCAAGGTGCGGATGCAGGCCGACCGCGCGGGCACGCTCTACCGCGGCGTCGGGGATGCGTTCACCAAGATCTACGCGCACGAGGGTCTCCGCGGGTTTGTCCGCGTACGTCTCCGCTCCTGTGCCTTGTCGTTTGTCTGCGCTTCCGATGCTGATCGCCGCCTTGACTCGCTTGCCGTCCACAGGGCATGTGGCCTAACATCCAGCGCGGGTTCGTCGTGAACGCGGCCGAGCTGGGCACGTACGACCACAGGTACGGCCATCCATCTCCACACGAGTCGGTCGTGTACTGCACAAACCTAAGAGTGCCATGTGTATCGACGCTGCAGCAAGGAGGTGCTCGTGTCCTCCGGCCTGGTCTCGGAGGGCGTGCTCGCGCACACTGGCGCCAGCTGCATCGCGGGCTTTGCTGGCGCCGCAGCCTCCAACCCGTACGTTTGGCATTGGTCATGACAGATCGTCATCTACTACTACGAGGTGCTGACGTTGATGGTGGGCTTGCAGGATCGACGTGATGAAGACACGGCTGATGAGCCAGCCGACGGACGCCAGCGGCCGCGGCGCGCTGTACAGCGGCATGGCCGACTGCGCGCGGCAGACGTTCCAGGAGGGCGGTCTGCTCGCCTTCTACAAGGGGTTCATCCCCAATTGGATGCGCAAGGCTCCGTGGTGCGTCGTCTTCTTCGTCACCTACGAGAAGTACAGGGCCGCGCTCACCGCCAGCCAGGACGAGTGAAGGCCGAACAGAGCGAGAGAGAGACGAGAAGAGTAATCGAGTCGAGTGTTTAGAGGTGTCGACGTCTGCGTTCGCATTGGATTGCTGTGGCGACAAGCCCAGGGTATCCACACCGAGCATCTGCGCCGTGTGACTCGCCCCAAGCTGACGCCAAGTGCTCGCGCATATTCGCAGAGCCGCCTTCTCGCTCGTTCTCGACCGTTGGTGTCACACAACGGCGTCATACAGGAGCGCAAGCATCCCAACGGCTTCTTCCTGTGCGTTGGGATTCTGACAAGCTGACCGGATTCCTCGGCTCATGAAGTGGTGGTGTGGGGACCAAATCGCGTATAAAAGGATAAATAGGTCTGCTCGACACCTTCGGGGGTCTCTGCCCACTACATGCTGCTTGCTCGTCTTCCGCGCAGCGACCTGCACGGCGATATATATACTCGAAAGAAAAAAAAACTCTCCACTGTCTGTCTTCACGGCGACGATGCCTTGCTGGTGGCGACTCCTCCCGGCGTCGGTGGCCGCCGTCACCCTCTCGGCGCTCGACTCGATGCTCACTCAGCACTGGAGCGTCTCGAGGTGCTGGCTCTGGATGAACCACGTGGACCGCGGCGGCTTGAGGTAGTGCTGCGCCGCCTCCTTGTTCTGCTCCTCCTCGGCCGACAGGTTGGCCAGCAGCTGCGTGCGCAGCTCGACGTGCTCGTCCGTCATGGTCACCTGGAGCTTGGGGTTGTCGGCGGGCGACGAGACCTTGCCGCTCTTGGGAAGCATCACCACCGGGAGCTGCTCGACCACCTCTTCCTCGTTCGACCACCGGTCGCGGTTGATCACGTGCACGTTGAGCGAGCGCGAGAACGAACCGTTCATGAACCGGCTGGAGATGGCGCTCTCGACCGACGGCACGGGCGCGTCCTCCTCCTCGTCGTCCTCCGAGCAGTAGTACACGGGGCGTCGCCGGCGACTGCTCCCGCTGCCCGCGCCGGCCCCTCGAGACAGCAGGTACCGCCGGAAGCACTCGCGCTCCTGCCGCCGGCTCTCCAGGATCTCCTCTCGTGACTGCCGCTCCGCCGCGAGGCCGCCGCCATCGCTCGCACTGGCACTGGATGCAACCGCCCCGCTCGCCCCCGTCGTCGCAAGCGGCACTGTGGCAGGCGTCGAGGCGGGCGCCGCCGTCTGAGGCTGCGACTGTCCGCCGCGCGCGACGCTCAGCGACTTGAGCAGCTTCTGCAGCGCCAGGAACGTCTCGTCGACCTCCTCGTCCTCCTCGTCCTCGGGCTCGGACGCCGCCGACAGCTTCATGGCCCACTTGCGCCCGTACCGGTCGCGCGGCCCCGACGTCATGCTGCTGCTCGCTGCTCGCTGCTCTGCCCCCCTGACCTGCTCCGTCTAGTGTTGTGCTGCTCGGAAGTGCTCAAGTCCGCCGCCGGACGGTGATCGCCGCCTGCTTCTCATGCAGCAAGCGCTACGCACGCCGCCACTTCCAGACTGGGCGTCGCCTGCCAACCTGCTTCGCTCAGTCTTGGCGTCCGCACGTCCTTGCGCCGGTGAGGGATACTGAAACCGAGTGAAAAGGAACACGTCGGGCGAGCAGTCTGAAAGGATGGAAATGAGAATCTATGGTAACCACCCGAGGAAGCATACGATCTTGGAGGTCACGCTGAACTGCCCGTCATCTTGGTGGCGCCGCAGAGGTGGCGCAAGTTTGCCACTCCACGGTGCAAGGCGCAAGAGAGCGCGCTCGAGACAATACGATATGATACCTTGTTTTGGCGTTAACACAGCGAGGAGACCGTATGATGTCGCCGCGGGAGTGCCCCATCGAGACCCTCGGTGCTCGGATTGCGGCGGACCATCAGGTTTTGCAGGTCTGATGCGACCTTGCAGGCTGTCCTTTCTGCACAACCCTACCCGCGCCTCGAAGAGGGTTGGGTTGCTGTCGGCGCTTTACACTATAAAGTGGGTATCGGTAAATTTACAATATTAGCGTGCTTGTTTTTGATATTTTACTTTTTGGCGCAAACAATTTCAATATGAGACTGTTGCTTCTCAGTTTGCTTCGACTTGAGGCAACGGATTGTCAGTTCAGGTTGTGAGTGACGCCTCAACACGCATACAGTTCTCAAGACAACACGCGGATGTCTCCAGCGAGAACTTGTCGACCAGCCAACGATCGACCTGCTGCCATCACTGGGTGAACTCACGCCACACCCTCGCACCTGCCTCCAAGAGAAAAGGAAAAATGTCGTCACCGACCACTGGACAGAGCTGCCGTGGCCGCAGTCCGCCCCGTTTCGAATGGGTTTGCCGTGGGTGGTGGCGCCGTCTTCAGTTTCCCCCACGGACGAATGGCCGTCACCCACACAACCGCGTAAACCCACTCGAAAGACGAGGATGAGCCAGCCGGGAACGGCGCAGCTGCCTTGGAAAATGATCTGACGAAACGGTCGCTCGCTGGCTTTATAGAAACCTCGCGCGCGGTACTCGACCAGAGTGAAGGTCACTTCAACACCTCCTCCCTTCGTCCCCCCAAGCGTCGCGCCCCTTGGCGTCCAGCGGCCTTTCCCGACCCGGAGCGCCGCCTTCATGCCTTCATGCTCGCGCCGCCCACCTCCTTCCCCAGCCTCGGACGTGTCCGCCGCCTCTGTCCGTCTCCGTCGCCTCTGTCTGAGCGTGGATCCCCGCCCCGCCGTCACCCTCGCGCCGGCCCCGCGCCGCGCCGCTGGACGGGACGATGGCCGACCTGCTGCTCTTCTGGCTCAACCACGAGCTGCGGCTCTCGGCGGTCGTCACGGACCTGGACGCCGACTTCGCCAGCGGCTTCCTGCTCGGCGAGGTGCTGCACCGGCTCAACCAGCAGCACAACCTGGCCGACTTCATGCGCAGCGCCACGGCGGACGCCAAGATCATCAACTTCTGCCTGCTGGAGCCCACGCTGCGCAACCTGAACGTGCGCTTCGATGCCACCAGGGCCGCCGCCATCATGAACGGCCAGCGGGGAGCCGCGGCTGACCTGCTTTACCAGATCAAGGTACAGTCGAGTGCTTGGAGGAGGGTCTGAGATCAGAGAACTCATGTGGTTCTGCATCTCCACGTGAAGATGGCGGCGGCGCGAGTGCAGCGAGCTCCGGCCGTCTCCACCAGACCGTTCGAGGAAACTAATGTCGTGCCGCTCCATAACCGGCCAGTCAAGCTGGCCAAGCCGGCATTCGACGCGAGCAACCACCGCTTGTTTGAGCACTCCATCCGGCACCACGTGCAGTCGCTCGCCGCGCTCAAGCACAAGAAGTGCGTACATGAGAAGAAGACATTGCACGGCATGCGTTCTAACAAAACTGGTGTTTAGAGATATTGCTGCGCAGGAAGTGACGCGGCACCAAGCGTATCTCGAGTCCAAGCAGCAGGAGAGAGAGCTGCTAGAGGCCACCAAAGCGGATCGCCTGCACAAGGCGTTCATTCACAGCCAGTTCATCAAAGAAGCGCTTGAGGAAACCGACTCGCCAGCCTGGAGACTCGCTCTGGAGACCAAGCACGCGAGAGAGCAGCGGCGAGCGACTTTTTACCGACAGCTCGTGTCGAAACATCACAAGGCACAGGTATTCCCGCATCATCGCAAATGCTGTTGGTTCCCCAAGTAGCTGACTCGAAACACGTTCGTTCAAACAGGACGATCTTACTTTCAGTCTGCGCACCACAGTCCAAGATGATCTCGACGCGTTTGAGGTACGTCGTTGACCGATCGATGAAGAATGACAAATTGTCTAACTAGCGGGAGTGGATGATAGCGCCAGGAAGTTGACCGAGCCAGGAAGGCAGGGCGGATTCCGCAGCGCAAGTCGTCTGGATATGGACTTCGCTCGCTCACAACCGCACTGGGGAAGAGCTCAACAGAGGCCAACGACTTTATTCCGACCGCAAGAAGCGAGGATTCGGTCCCCACAGAGAATGAGATGCAACGAGACGCCGCCACAATCCGGCGGCAGAAACTGCAGCGAGAAGAGCGGCGCGGAGCATTGGAGAGGCGGCGCAAGCGCTTCTTGCAGGGGTGTGGAGCTAGCTACGCTAACTTTGTAGGAGTCCGAGCGACGGTTGTCCTGGAGACCCTCGCGCTACGCTCGACTAATCGGGAGCGAGAGATGCAGGAAGATATCGAGCGGATTCGACGCTGCAAAGAGGTTGCACGAGAAAATCGAGAGCGGCGGACGCTTGCATATGGCGAGCAGCGCGAAGAGGACTCCAGTTGTCGAGTCGAGCGAGACGGCAACCACTACAACCTGGTCCTCAAGCGATTTGACGACGATGTACGGATTCAACGCGTGGAGCGTCAGCGTTTGGAAGAGTCGATCGACACTGCGAGGCATTTTAGTGTCAAGGTCCTTGCGCGAAGCATCACCATCGAGTTAGTGGAGTTTGCCCTGTTCGTAGCCGGGAAGCGCGAAGAAACGCTATTCTCGCGGCAGCCATCCGTTTTCCTCGAGGCCGAGAGCTGGATGGAGCTGTGCGCGCTGTTCGGTGAAGGCAAGCCACTCGCCAGACATCTGAACCATTCCAACGACGGCGATGCCCCGGCAAGCGAGACGACTCAACTCCTGGATGCTCGCGAGTTCGACAAGTACCTCCTGACGTTCCGACCAGCCCATTTGCCAGTCGACTACGTTGGGTCAACAGCAAAAGGCACAGACGTATCGCCATGGCTTCCAAGTGACTTGAGGTTTGTTGGTGCGGCAGAGGTACTCGAGGAGTGCTGTGTGCTTGGGGAGGAGATCAAGTACTTGCGATGGATCGATCGCACGGTACCAGCCCAACAAGAAGTCACACCAACACACGCTTCTGAGGCGACAGAGAACAACTTGCCGGTCAGGGACCAGCAGCCTCCGAGTGACAAAGCTCTGACCAATCTTGACTCCGCGGGTACATTCGAAAATGAACTGCGGATCCTCATTTTCGGGCCGCCCTTTGCTGGGAAGGCAACGCAAGCAAAGTTACTAGCAAGCAAGTACAGCCTGACGCTGTTCTCAATCCACCAACTCCTTCAAGAAGCAATTGCAGGTAAGAGCGAGCTCGGTCGGCAACTGGAGCAGCAGCTTGCAGAAGGTATGGCTGTGACTGCGGAGCAATACGCTCGGCTTGCCGTGGATGCTGTACAGTCTCGAAGTCGTGAAATCGCTCAGCTTCCGAGTGAGAGCGCTGATGACACCGTCAAGACGTCCGGGTGGATTATTTACGACCTCCCGAGCACAGAGGAGCAAGGTCTCAAGCTCGAAGAATTGCTGAGTGGCTACGTGGATCCACAAGCTATTCCGTCTCCGTTCGATTTGGAGTCGCCAATTGCACCCGGATGTGCCAAGCCCGGTCTTCCGTCGAGCTTCTTCCACGGCAAGTCTGGCGTCGACTTGGTCTTTTATCTGCATTCCGACGAGGAAACTATCATGCAGAGGTGCTTAGGGCAACTCACGGATGAAGCGACAGGAACGCAGTGGCATATGCAGTTCAATCCTCCACCAGAAGACGCGATATTCCGTCACCGGCTGAGCCACGCCAACCACAGCTTGAACGCCAGCGAATTGCTGTCGGTGCACTTGCTGACCGCCGAGAGCAACGCGGACGCGCACAACGCATGGTACACAAAGTTTGGCACGCTGCGTGGGGTCGTCGAATCGTCAGCGGACGGTTCACCAGACGATACGCATCAAGTGATGGTATCGCATGTTGAAGCATTTATCCAAGAACAAGCCCACAAGAATCTCGTGCGACAGCAAGATAAAGAAGACACCGAGCTGCTCTTGATGATTGGCGAGGCGAGTCGACAAGAGCGCATTTCTGCTCTTGATTCCGCTATTGTCGAAGCCCAGGAGGAGCTGACACGGCGTCAGCAAGCGCTCCAACAAGCAGAGGAGGCTAAGGCGAAAAAGGAAGAGCTGGTCGAGCTCCGCACGTCTGTCGAAGCTGCTCGACATCGAATCGACCAGTGCACGCTTGACGCCAAGTCGTGGGCCACAGAGGAGCACCTGCAGCTGCAGGTATCGATGAATGGGTTGTCGGGACACCTCATCCCTCAAACCGCGCGGGTTCTCGCCGAAATGTGGAACGACATGGAAGCGCAGTACATTGGCACAATGCACCGCTGCTTCTCTCGCATGCGCCAGCTGCGAGCCGTGCTTGCGGAGCGATCACAGACAATGGTGATTGACTTCTGCGCGTTCGTTCGGCGTCCCGACACCAAGCAGTCCCTCGTAAACCAGTTCCAGCAGCGGTTCAATGAGGTGCTTGACGAAATGCGCTTCGACGATGCAACCAAAGACGAGTTACACGCGCGAGCTGATATCCTGCAAGACCGCCTCTGCGATGTCATCGCAGCCAAGATTGCGGAAGATGAAGCCGAGCTCACGAGCCTCGTGTCCGATGGTTGGACGGAAGACATCTGCCAATCGATCGCGCTCGCCTACCAGACTGCTCTTCAAGCCGAGTGCGATCGCTTCCGCGTATCCCTCCAAGTGCTCGTTGAGGGTTACGCTGCTGCAAGTCGCAATCGACCTGCACTGCTCCCTCTCGTCGACGTCACACAGGCTCAACTCGCTCGTCTGGACTTCACGTGCAGAGTGTTTCACGATCCATCAGGGCAGGCTGCCGATGACGTCCCAGTTCCAGCACCCGTCCCTGCGGCACCTGCTTCTTCGCCAGCCAAAGCTTCAGCAGCAAAGGGGAAGGGAAAGCAAGCTGCGGTTGCGGCTACTGCTGTCACGAAGGATGCTGCTCCTGTAGCGGGCGATCAAACCAAAGATGGCAACGGCGACGCGACCTCCATTGAAGACATGCAGATCATGTACGAGACGGTGACACACAAGTGTGAAACGTTGCTTGCAGCAATTATGACGACCTCGAGCGTAGCCGACAACTCTAGAGACCCGTCAGCTGCCGCGGCAGAGGGTGGCGAGCACCACGAAGATAGCGATCCGGCGGCTATCAACATGCGGAAGGGCATCAAGTTTGAGCACGAGCAGATGCTACAGCGCGTGCGATTCCTCCGCGAAGTCGCTACCAGCGCGTGTGACAACGTATCGAGAGCAGTTCGAGCGGTTAAGCTGTCGCTTCGCCAAGTGATCAATGAGCGGAAGCGAGGCGAAGAAGGCGCAGTGGCATCGCTGGTTCAGCACATCCGTGAAGCCATCGAGAGCGAGTGCGACTTGCCATGCACCATCAACATCGCGGTACGTCCCTGGACATGTCAGCCCAGACGCGTGCTCATTTCTGACTTCTGCTCGCTACTGCTTCAGCCGCCACCGGTGTACAGGTTCCCATCAACAGCGCATCTACCCGAAGACACTCGGGTCACTATCGACTCGGCGCATCGGCTGATCCCGCTTGCTGTCCCGGAGGAGCCGCCCACTGTGGAGCGTGCCCATGACTTGTTGCTCAACGAGCGCCAACAGCAGGCCCTATACTCGCTCTTGGGCTGGGGATCCCGCCGCTTACTCCCTGCCTGCCAGTTCGTCGATACCATGGAGGCTGCTGCCAGTCTGCCGGACACGCTCCCCAAGTCTTGGCAGGAGCGCTCCGAAGTGGCGTTTGCAGAGGTACGCCGTCACCGAGATTGACCGCGGACTTGCTCGCCAGTTACCTGCTTTGCTCACGCCGTGTGTTCGTGCCAGGCTGCGTCCAAGTGCATGCGGCGGTGCCCAGGCTTCGTGGACGTGGACGTGCTGGTCGACACGCTGTCCACGAACGAGCAGGAGCTGCTCCGCATTGTGCTGGAGGACCGAACGCGGCAAGACCTCGCCGCGTCTCCAGCTGAGACCGCAGCAGTCGACGAGCCGCTCGAGACAAACCCAGCGGGAAGCACCTCATGATACGCCTCCCCCTCCTTCTAACACCCTTTTGTCTGTTTGTCTTGTCATTACCGCCTCCCGCTACCTCCTCCTCGACCGCGGGCCGTCCGCTCGCTGCTCCACGCCGCCTTACAGGATGACGGGGTTCTCTCCGACCTCGGCGACGAAGTCGTGCTTGTCGTCCATGAAGATCTTGAGCTTCTGGTCCTGCAGTTTGCGCATGCGGTTCTTGGGCAGCATGCCGAAGACGGCCTTGCGCAGCACGTCCTCGGGCTTGCGCTCGAAGAGCTCGCGCGCCGTGCGCTGCTTGAGCCCGCCCGGGTGGCCCGTGTGCCAGCGGTAGAGCTTGCCCTCCCACTTGTTGCCCGTGAGCACGATGTCCTTGGCGTTGATGACCACCACGAAGTCGCCGCAGTCGACGTTCGGCGCGTACGTCGGCTTGTGCTTGCCGCGCAGGATGGGCGCGAGCTGCGACGCCAGCCGGCCCAGCACCTGCCCCTTGGCGTCCACCACGTGCCACGCCACCTTGGTCGTCTGCGCGATCTTGCTGCTCATGCTGCCGTCGTCCGAGCCGTCGTCACCTCCTCCAAGCCTCCGTCGTCCCCGCCGTCGATCCCTGCGGTGCGCTTGTGCTGCTGGTGGACGCCGCGCCGCCGCCCATCCGCTCGGTATCGATATCGGTATACCGGTTTTGTATCACAGGTACCGGTAAAGTGGGGATACAAAACCGGTTATCGTAACCGGGAATACCGGTTTTGACTCTCCACCTGGAAACCACCACCAAGTGCTGGAACGACGCATATTGGCGGCGAGGAAGGCCAAGCTTGGTGATCATGGGACGCTACACGACGGTGCAGACGTACACGGACCAGGACGCCAAGGTGGCGGCCATCTCGTACTCGACAGCGACCACCACGGGCGGTGATGCGGCTCCTCCAGCGACCACGGCAGCGCCGGAGGCGGGCGAAGGGCGAGGACAAGCTGCGGCGGCGGCGGAGGAGGGCGGCCGCTTCCACATCAACCGCGTCGACAACGTGGCCGGGTCGACGGCGGGCGCCGGCAGCGGCGAGTTCCACATGTACCGCGCGTCGCGGCGGCGCGAGATGGAGCGCGTGGCGCTCATGGAGAAGCAGCACGAGGCCAAGAAGCTGCAGGAGGAGTTCGAGCGCGCGCGCAAGCGCAAGGCCGAGGAGTTCGACGCGCGCGCCAGCAAGCGCGCGGACAAGCGCCGCCGCCGCAAGGAGCGCCAGAAGACGCGTGAGGTGGAGGCACACAGCGGAGAGGATAAGGATGAGGACGAGGGGAAGGAGAAGGAGAAGGACAAGGACAAGGACCAAGACAAGGGCGAGGACGAGGGCGAGCCGGTGCGCGAGACGCCTGGCGGCGTGCCCGCCATCCCGAACGACGGCAGCTTCCTGGCAAAGATGCTCGCGCTCCAGGCGCAGGGCGGGGAGGAGGAGACGGACGGCAAGGCGGCCAAGCGCAGGTGATGACAGGCGGTGAGCGCGTTAGTAGCAGGACGAATGGATCTCTCTCGTTGGCAGCGATAGACAAGGTGAATTGCTCGCTGTATTCCGACCGACCGACGCAGTGACGCAAGGTCAGGCAGACGGCTAGTTGTCGTCCTGGAAGATGATGGCGACGCCGCGCAGCACCCACTTCTCGCGGCCGCAGTCCGTGGGCAGCGTGGCCAAAAAGATGTACGTGTGGCCGCGGAACCGCGTGAGGTACACGGGGCACTCGTACACCTGCGGGTCGTGGCGCAGGTAGCCGACGGACGACGGCTCCCACTGCGGCTGCGTCTGCACGGCCTTGACGTACACGACGGGCATGGGCGACAGCAGCTCCTTCGGGTTGCTGTCCAGCAGCGTGCCGCCGCACTCGGTCGTCGGGGACGTGCCCACCTTGTACCGCTCGCCGATCTCGTCCAGGTTGCTCCAGCGCGCACCTTCGAGGATCAAGCCGTGCACGAACACGCCGTCGTCCGGGTAGTACGTCACCTGCTCGGGGTCCTGGAACGTCGTCACGTGCGTCTCGACCGTCATCTGGTTGAGCGGCATGAACTTCTTGCGCGACGTGACCTGCAGACACGCCGTCGTGTACGCCGTCGGGTTGAACAGGCCCGGCAGCCAGATGGAGAAGGGTGTGACGAAGTCGGACGCCCACGCCGCGAGCTGCGCGTGCCGCTTGATCATGTCGACGTACCAGCCGCTGAGCGACTTCTTGGACGGCCACGCCTTCTTCTCCCACTTGCACTGCGAGAACGGGTTGCGGCCGGGCACTTCGTTCAGCCCGATGGCCGTCGCCAGGTCCTCCATCGCCTGGGACATATTCAGCTGCCCGTTCAGGCCCTTCTTGAGGTCGCCCAGAGAGATGCGGATCTCCTCCAGTAGCACGTTCATGCGGCTGCACTCCTGCGTCGCCACCACCACGAACGGCCCGTGCTCCTCCATCAGGTGCGGCGCCGCCGCCTCCGTCACGTCCAGCATATTGAAGTACTCCGGGCACCGCGCCTCGAAGTCGTCGATGGCTGCTCGCAGCGCGGCCGTCTTGTCCCCACCGCCACCGCTGGCTTCCCCTCCTCCGCCACCGCCGCCGATCGTCACAATCGTGTAGCACAGTGTTTCGCACGTGGTCGTGAGGTAGCCGATCTCGGCGTTCGGGTGCAGCCCGAACAGCGGCGGCGCCTCGGCCACCATGTTCTTCTCAATGTAGTTGGCGTAGTCGGCGAAGGCGAACTCGTTCGGGTTGGGCGACTTGAAGCCCGGCCCGAGCTCCATGCCGTTCAGCAGCAGCGGGTGGATCAGCACGCTCAGGTACGTGTTGTTGGTGCGGCGATCCCACGCGTCCGTGATGTGTCCGCCGTACATGATCTCGCCGAACAAGTAGCGCAGGTCGTCCCAGGGCACGACGATGTCTGCGTTGTTCGACACGCCGACCGCCGCCGCCGTGTCCAGGTACGAGCGCAGGATGTTGGCGCAGATGGTCAGGTCGCCCGTGTTGAAGCTGTACGCGCGGCTCCAGCCCTGCTGGCCGAAGCGGCGGCGACCCAGCACGATGGCGTGGAACCAGCAGAGCGCGAACAAGCAGGCTTTGAACTGCGACGGTGCGGCACACGACTGCACCACGTCCTCGCTGAAGTTGGCCCACGCGCGCCGCAGGTTGGACTGGATGTCGCTTGGCGCCTCGTTGGCCACCTTGATACAGCTCTGCATGAGCGACTCGGGGATGTTGAGCATGTCCGGCAGCGGCGGCGGCTCGCCCGAGATGAAGCATCGGAAGTTCGGGTGCGAACCCTCCGTCGCGAGTTCCTCAAGCTGTCGCTCCAATGCCGGCAGCCAGCTCTGCATCAAGTGGACGTTCTGCAGGATGATCCAGCCCCCCTCGGCGCTCAGACGCTTGACTGCTTCCCCGGCGAACGCTTCTTGGCCCTGACCCATGGAGATGTTGATGAAGTTGCCGAACTCGATGCTCACGCCCTTGGACCGGCCGAGCTTCTCGACCCACGGCGTCGGGTCCACGCCAGGGAACAGCACGAAGAACACCGGGATGGCTGCAGTCGTCTCCTCGAACGTCGCGTCCATGTCGAAGGGAGGCTGGGTCACGTACTCCTCGCCCAGCGATTCAAGGATGAAGGTGCGCAGCGCGTTCGTGACTCGGTCGGGACGCATCGCACGCAGCAACACGATTCGCTGGAAGGACGTGAGCTTGACAAAGTCGCCTGGAGCCTTGAGACGCTCGGCATCTTCAGCCGCGAACCACTTCCGCCAGGCGTCCGGGTCGTTCTGCACCGAGTCGCCCAGTCCCTGAAAGCACTTGAGCGCCTCGAGCGCCTTCACCCTCGACCAGACTGCACTCGGCAACCACTCGCTAGCTGCACCCGCACTGCCTGGGTCTACGTGTGCCTTGCTGATGAGGAAGGCTTCGACCTCTGCGTCCGGCAGCTGACCAGCCTTGAGCAGGATCTTTAGACACAGCATGGTTGCGACAGTCAGCTTGTCGCGCTCAAACAGTCCACGGCGAATGTAGTTGTACACGCAAGACGTGATGCTGTCTGTCAGCACGAGACATCGCGCCGCCATCTCCTCGTCCGTCATTTCCAGGATCTCGTCCTGACTTCCCTGCTCATCGCCACCTTCACCACCGGCAGGTGCATCGCCAGCGGCCTCGGCGTTCGCTGGTGCGCCAGCTTCCGCACCACCAGCCGCAGCATCACCCGTGCCATCGTTCGCGTCACTGCCGCTGTTGAGTGGGACGCGGAAGATGCCAGCCAGGAAGACCTGCTGGAAGGCCGCGAGCGAGTAAATGTAGTACGAGTGGACCTTGGAGATGTCGTTCATGAGGAAGAAGAGCAGCGAGCCGCGCGCGGCAATCGACCGGTACTTCTCGCTCGTGAGGTTCACCGACTCCTGCGTGCGCTTGGCGGCCTCCATGTTGTTCTGCGTCTTCTGCGCCTTGTGCTTCGTGTCGCTCAAGATGGCGATCAGCGGCTGGTTGTTCGTGATGTCGTCGTCTGCGCTCGCGAGGTAGAAGAGGATGTCGTCTTCGAGCTTCTTGAGCTCGATCTTGCCCTCGTTCTGCTCCTGGATGAGCTTCTCGCGCTTGACGGCCAGGTCGGCGCGCTCCTTCGACACGACCAAGTTGAGCAACTGATCCTCGAGGCCTAGCATGGTGACCGTGAAGTTCACGATCGTACACTCCGCTTGGATCTCGGGCGGGTAGTGCGGGTTGCCCAGCTTCGTGTGCAGATACAACCGGAACCCGTCGTTGTAGGGCACAGACGCGTCGCCGATCTGGATCTCGTACCGAGCGCCGCGGCGAGAAGTCGACCGCTGGATCACTGGTGCCAGGATCGGATCGATCTTCTCGCCGAGGTTCTCGATCATGAACGCTCCATCCGTCCCGATCGCAGCTTTCAGGCGCTCGATCCACAGCTTCTGGCCGACGCGCACGATCACGAGGTTCGCAGCGGCCTCCATGTCTCGGATCCAAGCGATAGCCTGCAGCTGAGGGTCGATGATCAGAGGCCGCCGACCCATTGACACCGTGGTCACGACAATCGCGCCGTTCTCGGTCGACACGCGGTCAGCCGGCAGCTTCTGTGTGTTCCACTGGGCGATCTGTGCGTCATCCGTCAAGATGGACAGAGGGTTCGCCTCCTCCGACATGGCGATGCTCTCTCCTCCCGCGCCAGCTTTGCGCAGGAACGGGACCCAGTGTTTGTTCAGCAACTCGTCGCGGAATGGTTTCGTGAAGGGCCCGATGTACGAAATGAAGGCCGACGCGAGGAGCACGTCGCCGACCAGCAAGTCCTTTTCGCGCTGCAGCTGCAGCACGTTGACACCCCAGCGCTCGTTCTCACTCGACAAGTCGCTCGTGAGCGTGCCCGCGAGCTTCATCTTGCGGTTGCCCGTCTCCACCGCGTTGATGGCATCCTCCTTCTCCTTGTTGGCTGCGGCAGCTTCTGCCAGGAGCTTGTCCAGTTTAGCCTGCAGCTCCGCCACGAGCGTCGTCACCTCTTCCAGTCGCTTGTTTGCCGCATCAAGCTCCAAATTGGCAGCAGCAAGAGCCTGGCGCTTCGGCTCGACCGTCACGACGATGTCGTAGTACATGACGATGTTGACCACCCACGAACACAGACCCGCGGCGGCCTTGTTCTTGGTCAGGATGATGTCGTAGTTGAAGTGCTCCTTCTCGAGGTACTCGCGCACTTCCTTCCAGTTCTGCGTGGGCACTTTACCGTCGTCCACGACCTGCTTGAAGCCCACGAGGTAGTCAATGTACTCGGGGATATTGCCCAGCAGCGCCTTCTTGACGGTGTCCCACTTGGCGTCCTTGACTTTGCCTCCCTTTGTCACCTGCACGTTCGGATGCACACCTGCAAGCAGCACCATCGTCGCCGCGAAGATGTCGTCGACACCCGCGGGTGGCTTGGACATGGTCTTACACTCGCCGAGATCCTTCTTGTTGAGCGAGTCGAGTGCTGCCATGGCCTGCGCAACAGCGGGCTCTGCTTTCGCCAGGTCCTCCAGTGTCGACCGTTGCTTCTCCGTCACTTCGGCCTGAATCACGGCGCACTTGGCGGCCTCTTCGTTCGCTTTCTTGCTCTCCGTCTCGACATTCGCCTTCTCTTTATTCACCGCTTCGGCGATCGCCGACGCCACGGCTTTCTTGTCCTCCGCAGCCTCGAGGATCACCTTAAGCTCGACTTCAAGCCGCGCCACTGTGTCTCCCGTCTCCTTCAGCTTCTGAAGACCCTTCTCAAGACGATCGATAGCCGCGCCGTACTCTGTCACCTTCTTGCGAAGGATCTTCTTGTACAACTGTAGCAACTCCAGATAGGACTTTGGCGTCGTGTACACGTGACGGCGCTCGACCTGATAGAAACGCTCGGCGCAGATGTTGACCGACTGAAAGGAGAACGGCATGAAGTTCTCGATACCAGCGCGCGATTCGTCCGACCCAAGGAGATCCGCGACCTCCTTTAGCTTCTCTCGGCCGACAGACAGCAGCGCTTCCTTCGGCCACGGCTGGAACCAGTCGATGACCGTGCAGTTGACAAGCGCAGGGAACTTGCGCGCTCGGTTCCGGAAGTCGTCACCAACTGGCGAGAACGCGAGACACACGTGCAAGCGCTTGCGGAGCTCCGCTTGGAAGAACTTGAGGATCTCCTTCCGGTCCTTCGTGCCCGCCACAGGGGACAGCAAATTGGCAATGTTGTCCAAGTCTTCGGTCGCAAACAGATCTGGCACTTCACCCGATGCGAGCAGGTCGTTCAGGTAGATGAGGAACTTCTCGTTGGTGATCTGAGAGTCCGTCAGCATGAACACGACGCCGCCGTCCTCTTCGTTGCGCGATAGCATGTCCACGACCGCAAGGTGCATCTTTCGCAGATCCTCCTTGAACTCGTTCTCGCCGTACTTGGAGCTGATCGTGATCTGCTTGACCGTGTAGCCGCAGAGGTGAGTCGCCAGGCGGGCAAGGGACCGCTTGCCACTTCCTCCCACACCGACAAGCATCGCGTGGCCACTCTCATTGCGCAGAATACGCACGATGCGCGCTACATGTTTGACGGCGTCGTCGAACAGGTCCAAGTGCATGGCCGTGTTGTTCTCGTTGTTGTTGTAGTCGCGTAGCTGCGCTTGTAGCGTGCGCTTGAGCTCGTCCAAGTTCTGCCCCGTCAGCTGGTCGTACTCAGTGTCGCCTTCCTTGCAGAAGTGACAGAACACGAGCGGCCACGCGTTCTCCGCCGCATAGTACCGACTCGTGTTGCATGCTGGGAACGACCGCTTGACTTGCAGCTGCACAAGCTGGTTGTACTTCTCAATGTCGGCCTTGCACACCAGTCGGTCGCCGTACACGCGCTCGCTCTCGTGCAACCAGAGCTGCACAAACTTGTCAGCAGTCGAGAACCGCGACTTCTTGGACGCGATAAGGCCCTGGAACACGTTCGACAAGTGGCGGACGTTGAACTCGTAGTGGAAGTTTGCCGCCGTCTTGCGGAACGTGGACGCCACACTCGCGTGCAGGCTCAACGCCGCCTTGATGAGCGAGTTGGCGAACTGCGAGTTGCTCAGCTCCGCGTCGAAACTCGCGAGGTGGCCGCCGAGGAACGTCTCGTAGATCGTCACGAGACTCGGGGCCTCGGGCATGCCCATCGCGAACGTGCAGAAGTGGCGCTGCAGGCGCGGGTCCACAAGGAACGACCCCGCCGTGGGGTTCATGCCGGCAACGACTTGCGTGTTCAGGATGTTCTGGATCTGGAGCTTCTGCCGGTCGAACCAGTGGCGGTACTCCATCACTTGCCGCAGCAGCGAAATGGCGCTCTGCGTGTTGTACGGGTCCACCTCCGGCAGGTTCAAGTCGTCCATGAAGTAGATGAGTCGCGCCTTGCCCGGTGGGCCGAGGTTCGCACCGGTCTTACGCTCGAGCTGTCCAAACATCGCCTGCTGCAGAATGTTGGACGTAGTGTAGAAGTTGAAGTTGATCGTGCTGTACCGGAACTGCGTCGCGCTGTTCGTGTTGTCTTCACGGCTCAGCTTCTTGACCATGCCCATGATGTTCTGGGTCTTACCTGTACCGGCAGGACCACAAATCATGATGGGGACACCGCGGGCAAGCAAGTTCTCCAGCCAGAAGGCGATCGAGGCAGTCTCCGTCGTCGGCACGGTGATCTGGTTGATCGGGCTTGGCGACTTGTACGTTTCGGTGTAGAAGTACGGACTCTTGGACCACGAATTGAACTTGCACTCCTCCGGGTCGAGCCAGAAGTCAAACACTGTGTTACTCGCGGACGCTGCAAGCTTCACGTCTTTCCACTGCGCCTTCCACCAGTTGCTGAACTCCCCCGAGTAGTCCGTGCCATCGTCGCCAAGCGTCAAGACCGACCCGAACGCCCACACGCAGCAGAACACAAAGTTGTGCTGCATGATGTTGAAGTCCTCGAGCAGCGCTGGAGTCAACAAGCAGTCAATCATGTTGAGCAGGTTGGTGATCAGAGTCGTCTCCTCCACAGGCACGACAGGTGTCAGCTTCTTGCGGAAGAACTTGAGTGTTGGCTCGATGTATTGGTCAAACAGCGACTGGAACTTGGCCCGCGCATCGGGAGAGAACATCATCGCGCGCTGGCGGTGGTCAACCGGCTCTTGGCAATGACGATCCAGCCACGAGTCGATCAGGCACCGCCATTGATACCCTTCAGACGTCGAAATGTACAGGATACCGGCGCGAGACACTGTTGCGGGCGTCGCGTATACCAGATCACGGATCTCAAAGATCATGCGCATGTGCGGCTTGAGAGGAATGCGCTCGTTCGATGCGAGCGTCAGCATGCGGTTATCGTCCATCACGGAGTTCATCGACTCGATCCAGTTAGCGTCCAAGTCGCCATCAAGGATGATCCACTTGGGGTTCGCATCCTCATCGCCGTTATCCCGGCGTCTTGATCCCAAGTCGCGCATGATACGCGAAAGCAGACCATCCTTCCACTCGCGCGTCTTGAGCACAATGTAGCCGTAGAGCTCGTTCGTGCTCACAGACTTGGGGTTCAGGTCCTGCACTTCCATTGGTGTTCCCATGAGCTCACGGGCCTTCTTCAGCGTCTTCCACGTCTCCGTCTTGCCGCTTGCCGGCGGGCCCATGACGAACACACAATGGCGAATCGCTAGGAGTTCCGAGAGCTGCACCACCTTGAGCATGAACTCGGCGCGCGGGGTGTTGCCGATAGCCTCAGCCGCTCCTTGGACCATGGCCTCCAACTCCATATCGCGCTTTCGAGGTGGGTCGTTGCGGACGTCAACGTTCGGCGAGTCTCGAGGGAAGAGATCGCCGAGCAGACCGTAAAAGATCACGAGATCCTCGGCCACGATCTTGGGAATGTTGAAATCACGCAGCGCGCGCATGAGCAGATCTGTCTCTGGGATGTCCGGCTCCGCGCGCTTGAACGCACCGGCGACACACAAAACACTCTTGACAGCGCGAAGACCCCAGTCGTAGTGCATCTGTTTACTTAGTAGCTGGCCCAGCAGCGAGTAGAGTCCGTAGAACTTGGACGCAAGCACCTTGGCCTGGGTGAAACCTTCAGCCATGAGCATGTTCTCACAAATGAGCACCAAGTCAGGCACCATGACCGTCATGGGCCGGAACAACGCCTTGAGACCCTCCGGCAGCTCTGAGCGGCCGAGGTATCCCGGGTTCATCGTGATGAACGCGCCAACCGTCGGGTCGAGAGACACGGTGTCGTTCTCCAGGATAAACGTCTCGTCATCTGCTTTGCACGCGTCGCACACCGCCTTGAACTGCACTGAGCACACGGAAAGCACTTCGGGGACAAGGCGGTTGAACTCGTCGAAGCAGCCCCACGACCCGGACGATGCGAGACCCTTGAAGATGTTGCCCAGCGACTTGTAGTCCATTTCAGGCGAGCAGTTGAACACGTAGCACACTTTGCCGAGCGCATTTGCGAGATCCTTGGTCGTCTCGGTCTTTCCTGTTCCGGCTGGACCCGCTGGTGCACACCCCATCATCAGGTTGAGCGCCTGCGTCGCCGTCACGTAAATGCGGTCCGTCAATGGGGTGATCACAAGACGGGGTCCGTTGCCCAGGTACTCGTAGTCGTATGGGATCCCGGCGTCGGCAATCAAGATCTGCGCACGCTCGTTGTTTGGTCCGCGGAAGTTGGAGTCTCGCTTGAGGAAGCTGCCTTGCGCTGGAGAGAAGTAGTGCTTGAGTTGCGACTGCCACTGGAAAGATGCCGCGTCATCGACCCCGGCACGGATCATGCTCGCAACAATATCACGGCCGTGCGCGTCCATGGTGATGAGACACATGACACGTTGGCGTTCAGCGGACGTGATAGGGCTCTGAGTGAGCCGGATGAGGTCCTCAAGCTGTTTTTCCTGCAGCGAATTGTAGTTGCGAAGCGCGTCCTTGTCTGCTCCTGCGCCGCCCTCGCCGCCCTTCATGCTCCGGAAAGCACCTTCCACTTCTTTGACATAGTGAACACCAGCGGCAAGCAGAATGATCTGCGCGGCATCGACTGGACGGTTTGTGGCCGGATCCTTGAAATTGATCCACTCGGTGCGTGGCATGTTTGTGTATTCCACGAGCGAGCGCTCGATGTGCTTGAAAAGGGTCAAGCGCATCGCTTTCATGACCGTCGCAAGGTAAATCTCAGCCTCGCCGTCGAGAACTGGCGGCTCGTAGAAGTCCACAATCTCGTGCCCGACCCCAGACACGAACTCGGTCGCCATCGGTCGTCCGCCGTCTTCGCGATCCACGAGCGTCAGAGTCTTGGTCGCCAGGTAGATCTTGGAGCAATGCGGCATAATACGTTCCGGGCGAGAGCCATTGGACAAAATGTCCAGCAAGTCGGCCTCCGACATGAAGTAGAAGCGCGGGAACTGCCGGCGTCGGCCGTCCAGGAACTCCTTCAGACGGTGCTTGCAGAGCTCGAGCTTGGCGACGATGTTCTCGAGCTTCTTGATCAGACCCTCCGCTGTGCAGGCTTTGCGGACATTGAACTCCTTCCATGCGGCGCGTAAGATCGCCCGAACATCCACATCAATGTCCTCAAAGTCTGCCGTGAGCTCGGGCAGCTGCTTCTTCACCTCTTCGGATTGGATAAACAGCGGCTCGAGATAGCTCCACGACCGCTGGATGTCTCCGAGTAACACGACAACCTCGTTAATGGCCGCAAGACCAGACTGGAGACTCGTAACACGTGGCTCGAACTCGGACTGGTAGGGCGACGCCGCCATGCCCTGCACATCGATCTGGTGGGTCTCCAACAGCTCAAAGTTCTCTTCTGAGACCTTCAACAAAGGCACCAGGTCCTCCTCTGCCGCGTGGGGGTCGTAAGGTGACATTTCCCAGTTCACCTCGGCCCAGATACCCTCGAGCTCCACAAGACGCAGCTCGAGCTCCTGTTCCTTCTCCGCCTCGTAGCAGATCTCCGTGATGTCCGAGCTGAATGAGTGCAGTTGCTTGCTCAAGATCACCTCGAGTTTTTGTTCCGGGTCTTCGTCCGGAGTAAGGAATGGGATCTCCTCTCCGTTTGGACCGCGCGGCGCCTTCACCATGATTCGCTTCCAGTGACGCGGACGCATGTAGCTAGACGAAAGGCATCGCAGCAGTGGGTGCGTCTTGTCGAACGCCTGGCAGTCGCGAAGCACGCTTGCGTACGCGTCGCACCACTGAATGTCCTTGGGCGTCTTCTTCAGCTCCTTAAGCATGGACTGCACTTCGATCTGCAGCGTGTTGACGTCCATTTGCTTGAACACGATCTCGCGCGTGTCCACGAAGAACTTTTTCGAGCGCTTGATGATGCCCCAGACATTCTTCAACGCCTCGGACTCGGAGCGCATGACTCCCATCAGCCGACGCGACTCGTCCATTTGCTGCGGGAACCCGAAAACCGCACACAGGTTGGCCAGCTCTTCGCATTTGCGCATCTCGGCGTCCCAGTCTACGAGATAGGCGGCAATCTTGTCCAGCGCACGCTCAGGTTCGAGCGCTGCCGACCAAAAGTCGAGCGTGCGCAGCGTCTCGAGCTTCTTGGTGAGCGTCTGTTCATACGCAACGACTTTGTGCTCCGTCTTCTCGCCGAACGCGCGCGTGGGGGCCTGGATACGCTGCTCGGTGGCAGGCACCTGCTTCTCCACGTCCAGGTACAGCTTCTCCATGTTCTCCAGCTCCGAGAGCTCTTTGTCCACATGTCCATTTCCACCTCGCTTGATCTGCGCAAAGAACTGCCGCGTTTGGTCCAGCACTAGGCGGTTCGCTTCTCTCTCGGCCTCCAGCTTGCGCACGATCTCTTTGACGCGCCGTAGCGTGTCCAGACCCTCCGCCTCGCTGGTTGGAATCTCCTTGCGCAGCTCCACCAAAAGGCGTCGGAATTCGCCGTTGCGCTTGTTCATGGCCGCCATGATGCGTCGAAGAAGCTCGGGCGACTCGAGGTCTTTGGCGTTCGCGGTTGGTGGTAGGCACTTCACTTGTGACGCATCATCGGAGGTGGACGAGTGGCCAGAGCCGGCGGCATTGAAGACCGCGGCGAACGGCGAGCCACGGACATGACCCGCGATGCCGTTGAAAGTGCCCGCAAACTCGACTGAGATCTCATACGAACCAGGGGCGGGAGCCGTGAATGTCACCATGTAGGTTCCATCGTTGCGATCCACAATGGAACACGGCGGACGCGCCGCCACGGGGTTCGAAGCCGGCGCAGCGTTGGCATTCTTCCCGTCTTCGCTCTTCTCCTCCTTGCCCTTCAGTTGATTCCCTTCGTTCTCTTTCTTGCTGTCCGGCTCGTGACTGGCTGGTTCGTCGCCTCCAACGCGCGTAATGTTAATAACGAACTCGTCGCCACCGCAATCGCGCGGAATGTCGTCCTTGTCGCGCGCTTGGATAATGAATGAAGTCGGGGCTTGGGCAAGACACAAACTGCTCACCGCGCTGAGCAGACATGGCCCGAACGCGAGTGTCTTCGGCGCGGCGGTGACAGAGTGGAACTTGAAGGGAGCAGCCACGTTCGTGAACATACCACCAGGAAGCGACACACGCACCTCGCCGAGCAGTGCGCCGTACTTTTCAAAGCTTGGCGACGTCACCTGCAGCGTCGTTTCGTTCAGCACCGCGCCTTGCACGTCAACAGATCCCTTGGCGACCGCAAATCGCACGGTGGCGGTGCCTCCGCCCGTGGTCGGGAAGTTGTAGCCAATGATCTTGAGCTTGGCGCTGCCCGTGATGGGTCCAGTTGCAGGCTCGACCTTCGCGATCGAGTAAGGCGGACCAACGATCTCGCTGCCGTTCAGCACGCGCAGGTCGTTGAACCAGCGATTTGCCCAGCCTCCGAAGAGCAGCAGGTGGTTGTTCGATCGATCAAACACCAGCGCCGTATCAGCGCGCGCGGGCGGCATCTCGCCCTTGACCGGGGGACTCGACCACTGCATCGAGCCTGTGTCCAGCACCGACACCGTGTTGAGGTATGCGCCTCCGCCTCCCCCGCCGGCGTTGTTCCCACCGTCGGCGAGGTCGCCGCAGTTGCCGCCAAACATGAACACCTTCCAGTGGGGAACGGCGCTGACAGCCACGCACGAGTGGTTCCACGTCGGAGCAAGCGGCAGGTTCACGTCTAGCTGGGTCCATGTGCGAGCGTTGAAGTCGAAAGCGAACATGTCTTGGAACTGACGGAGACTGTTCCAGCCACCCATCACGAGAAGCATCGACTCGCCGCTTGCCCCCCGCTCGATGAGGCATGCCTGGTGACCTGATCGAGGCTCTGGCTTCTCGCCGCCACCATCGGCCGTGATCTCCTCCCACCGGAACGTCTGCAAGTCGAGCGCGTGCAGGTCGTTAAAGTCGGTGCGTCCGAAGCCGTTGCCTCCGTAGCCGCCGAAGATGACCATCTTGCTCTCGCCCACAAGAGTCGCGGAATGCGCTCCGCGGCTTTGCGGGAGGCCTTCCCAGATGCCGGAAGTGCTCGGCGCATGCTTTTGCTCCCACACCTTGAGCTCCGTGTGGAAAACCCACACGTCGTTCAAGCGCTTCTCTGATGCAAAGCCGCCAAAGATAACGAGTAGCTTGCCGTAAAGCACAGCAGAGTGTCGCCAGCGTGGAGGCGGTGCAGCGACAGCGTCGTCGGCGCCTGTAACATCTCCCAACGGCACGATCTTGGTCCAGGTGTACGCTCCTGCCGAGGAGTAACAGCAGCCCATGAGTGCACAGAGTCACGCCAACCAAGCAGCGTGCGTTTGAGGGACGCACCACCCGCAACGTCGAGTCGATAGAGGTCATTGGTGGGGCCAGGGGGGGCCTTGTGGTCACAACCGCCGAAAAGGTAGACGCTCGTCTCGTTCTCATTGTTCTTGAGCGTGAACGAGTGGCCCGAGCGCTTGACAGGTACGTCACCTGCCTGCTTAGGCGCCGCCCAGACCATCTCGGGCTCGCAGCCATAGCCGATTGGCTAGCGCGTTGAAGACGAAGTCAGAGGTGCTGCAACTGACCAGGGGAAGAGTCAATGAAGCATGCGCTTACCATGGTGCCGCAGGGTTCCTGCCGTCACGCCCTCCCGTATCGGTGCTGGCTTGCGGCGAGTCTTCTCTACGCGATAAGGCTAGAAGCAGTGCCCGAAGTGCGCGTCCAAGCTGCGGTCGCTTGAACACCGCCCGTCTCCTTCGCCACCGCTGCGTCCTGCTCTCCAGCGTCAAGGAGCAGGATGGGGCCAAATGCAGGCACACCAGCTGTGGATCCTGGCTTGTGCTGGTTGTGGCTGTGAGGCGAGGCGCCTCCTTGGCCAGGAAGCAGATGCAGCCGACGGACTGCATCGCGAAGGGGTGCCAAGGCAAAGAGTCGCGGCCGCTCGCCTTGCAAACAGGGGGTCACGGGAGCCCGAGAGCCTTCTCCGAAGCGACGCCAATGGCAAAGCGGCTTGGGTTCAAGTTTGCCTTGACCACCGATTCGAGGTCGCTTTCAGCGTCTGTGAGTGAAGATCATCAGTGCCGGATCCGATTGTCCAAGCTATCATCAGCATGGGTCGCGCATGATTGTACCTGTGCATCGCGTCCGCACTGCACTGGTGAGATCAACAGGAGTCCGAGTGCGCGAATGCATGCACAACTGACACAGTGATACCCAGAAAACAAAGGGCAGAGCTCAACAAACATCCCACATTGCGGGTTGTGGCGCGCGCGCGCGTTCTTTGGTCCGGCGACAAGCCGTCAGCTACGTTCCAGGAGCCGCCATGACGACGCCCGTGGTCTCTTTCGATCACACGCTGGGCGAAGGCTCTCAAGGCACCTTCTCTAGTTGTTGAACTTGAAGAAGATGATGTCGCCGTCCTCAACCTGGAGTCATAGGGGAAACAGCAAACACATTTGTGAACCTGCTTCGATGACGGTATCGGTGTGGCAACAGCGAGCAGTCGAATGTGTTCGCGTACCTCGTACTTCTTGCCCTGCTGCTTGAGCTTGCCAGCCTTCTTGACGGCCTCCTCGGAGCCAACTAGATCACATCACATCATAATGACAAGAGGTCAATCGTCTCTTCCCCACTGAGGAACAATTAACGGCAAAGAAGTGACACTTACGCTCCTTGAGGTCGGCAAACGCCTGGACTTCGGCCATGATGAAGCCCTTCTCGAAGTCCGTGTGGATGACTCCGGCGGCCTGCGGTGCCAGGCGGCCCTTGCGGATCGTCCAGCCGCGCACCTCATCCTTACCCGCCGTGAAGAAGTGAATCAGACCGAGCGCGTGGTAACCCATCTTGAGCACGCGGTTGAGGATCGACTTGTGGGTCGGGTTGGCCTTCTGGTACTCCGCGAGCTGGCCGCCGGCTTCGAGGTCAAGCATCTCGAGCTCGAACTCGCAGCTGAGCGGGATGACCGGCTCGTTGCCACCGCGCTCCTTGATGTACTCGGCGATCTTCGGCAGGTACTTGTTGCCCTTGCGCAGGTAGTCGCGCTTGCTCACGTTGACGAGGTAGACAACCGGCTTGGCAGTCAGAAGCTGCAGCTGGTTGAGCACCTCGACCTCGAACGAGTTCCAGTTGCCGAACGACACGTCCTTGCCCTCCTCGAGCCACTCCTTGGTGCGGATGAGCGCCTCGTACTCCATCTTCTTCTCCTTGCCGCCCAGGTTGCGCTCGACGTTCTTCTTCATGCCCTCGGCCGCCTTGGTCACGCGGTCCAGGTCCTTGAGGCGCAGCTCCTCCTGGATGATCTTGATGTCGCGCACGGGGTCGACGCTGCCCTCGACGTGCGTCACCTCGCTCGAGTCGAAGCCACGCACCATGTGGTAGATGGCGTCCACGGCCTGGATGTGCGACAGGAAGGCGTTGCCCAGGCCGGCACCCTCGGACGCGCCGCGCACGAGGCCGGCAATGTCCGTGATGGTCATCACGGGCGGCACCCTGCACACATCAACACACACACACACAGCGGGGATAACGCCGTCAGGGTCGTGTCCATAGATCCGAGACGAGGGAGCGAAGCGGAGACGCACACGCTGGCGGGCTGGTACTTGTCGACGAGCCAGTTGAAGCGCTGATCCGGCAGGGGCACGACGGCCTCGTTGGGCTCGATCGTGCAGAAGGGGAAGTTCTCGGCCGGGATGTTCAGCTTCGACATGCAGTTGAAGAAGGTGCTCTTGCCCACGTTGGGCACGCCCACGATGCCGATCTTGACGTTGTTGCCCGGCCGGCCCAGGTACACGCGCGGCGTCTGCAGTGGTCACATCGGTCGGTAGTGACGCAACAAGCCCCGCCCCCCGTTAGCTCGGGACACGACCGCCAGCCGCATACACACAGCGGGAGACTCGTCAGGGGGGAGTCCACGCACCTCATCGGTCTTCTTCTTCGGCGGCATGCTGGCGGCAGGTGGCGGCGCGGACTTTCTCGCTCGGCGCTTTTTTCTTGTTTGGATGTGGCGGCCAAAACGAATGGATCAAATGATTCGGTTTCTGTACCGGTTGCTTGGACAGGGTTTTTTTCGGTATGCTTTTCTATAGGCGGTATGCTGTAGAGTAGGTTCTCGACAGTTCACGTGACCCAATGATGCATGCGATCTCCAAGACATTGCTGCTCATCCGTTGCCTTCCCGCAGTCGCTGTTTGCTCACGCCCGTAGCGAGCGCAAGGTTGGCACGCTTGGCTTGCGCAGAGACACAGAAGCTCTGAAGGAGTAGCCTCGCGCCGCATAGGTCGTTCGTCATCCAACTCGTTCAAGTCACAGTTCATCAGACGCTTGACTGCGCCTGCTCAACCTGCCAGGATGGTAAAATGCACGCATGTATTGAACGCGGAGGCATCGGCTAGAAACGGAGCGTTTCTAAAGCGCCGCGGCCTGCGTCGTGCCAGGCGAGCGGCCGTTCTGCGCGAGCTTGACTTGGTCCGCGAGCTTGTCCATTGCTGCAGTGACCCAACGAGTGATCCCCCGAGCGTAATGCAACACGACACACACCAACGACAGTGGTCAGCAACAGACAGCAGTCACCATCAGGCTATGGGCGTGACCAAGCACACAACCAAGCAACTGGGCGTACCTCGCTTCTTGTTGGCGGCGGCGACGCCGAGCGCGATGAAGACCGCCAGCATAACAGCCAGGAAAACGCCGACGCCCACAAAGATGATCTTCGGAGCCGACGTCGAGCTCGCGAGCGAGCTGCACGACGTGATGTCCTTCACGCTGCAGTCCGTGCCCGTGTAGCACGTCTTGCAGCTGCACGACATGGTGCCGTTGACCGACGTGCACTGGCCATTGTCACTGCAGTCCGACGAGCTCTCGCAGGTACCGCCGCCCGCCTCGACCTCGTACGTGCCACCGCACAGGTCCTCCTGGGTCGTCGTGAGCGCGGAAGAGATCGTCACATCACACGTGGAGCCGTCGTCCGAGCAAATGGCACCTTCACGGCTCGAGCAGGTCCACGAGTCCGTGTCGATGACCTTCAGGACGTCCGACGAGCAGCTCTTGAGGACCCAGCCGCTCTTGGTCGCACGCGTGTTCGTGGACATCGTCGTGGTCGCGACATCCGGCGCCCACGTGCACTTGGTGCTGTCCGTCCACTCGGCAGGGTCCGAGTAGCCCGAGTACTTGCCGAACATGGTCTTGAGGTTCGTGTAGTCCGTCGTGGACTTGGAACTCACCGTCGACAGGATGTCCGTCGAGCCGCCTGTCACCCCGCATCAAACCACACTCAATCAGTCAGCCAACCCCGAACTTTACACTCGTCAGAAGAACCAACCGTACCGGTGAACATGGGGAACAGCGAGTCCGTGCCCAGCTTGGCTTCACCGTACGAGTAAGCCAAGCCACCCGACCAGACCTCCGTGAAGTCCTCCGTCTTGGACGGCTCCTGATACAGGTACGGCACCATGCCCCAGTCGCGAACTGTCGACGAGTCCGTCTTACAGCCGTACTCGCCAAAGGCGACGACGATCGGGATGCCCTTGGCCATGTTGATGTACCGCTGGTAGGCCTCCGCGAACGTCGAGTCGGGGCACCAACGGTACTCGTTGATCAGGTAGATGTCGATGCTCTTCTGCATCATGCCTTCCTTCATCGAGTCGCCGCACAACAGGCCCTGGACCTTGAGCACGTGGTAGTCGTCGGCGTTCGTGATCTCCGTGCCGTAGCTACTGTCCGCGGCCGCGTAGGCGAGCGGCAGGATGCGCATCTTCTTGCCGTTCACTGTCATCCAGTTCTTCAGGTCCGACACGTACGCCTTGACGCACGAGGCCGCCGTCAGGTCGAGCTGCATGATCTCGTTCGCCACGACAATGCCCAGCGTGTTGTCATACTGCGCAAAGTTCTTGGCGATCTGTGAGCCAACAGCAACACATGAGCGCGTCAGTTCTCCGTCCAGTTGGTGATTGACGCTGCCACCGAGACATACAAACAGAAAGGAAAACGTACGTTCTTGCCGTACTCCAGCAGGAGCGCGGGGTAGCACGTCGAGCCGGACGCCGACGTGCTCCCCGAGCCGCCGCCGTCGCACGAGAGGCTCTTGGTGATCGTCGAGTAGCGGTACTTGCCGAAGTACTCGTCGTTGTCCGGGGACGCCGGCACGAGCACGTAGACGCCGAGCGCAGCCATGTCCGTCATGAAGTTCTTGTACGAGTAGTCCGGGTTCACGTTGTACAGGCGCAGCGTGTTGTAGTCGAGGCCCGAGAGCGTCTCCGAGATCACGTCCTTCGTGTACTTGTCGTAGTAGTCGTCGCTCACAGCGTACTCGTACGTCATCTACACCGCAGGCGGGCAAGCAGGCAGGCAGGCAGGCGACGGTCAGTCCCTCTTCTCTCCTCTCTCTGTCTTTCCCCCACCACAACACACGTACCCCCTTGATGAAGAAGCGCTCGCCAGAGTTGGCGTTGTACATCTTGTTGCCGCGCACCATGATGACGCCGTCCACCGCGGTCGACGTCGTCGCCGCCGCCGCCGCCGGTAGCGCCGCGACCGCCACGAGCGCGGCCGCCAGCGCCGTCAGCATGCGCATCGCCATTCGTCTCCTACGGACGGTACGGAGCCGCTCTCGACGAGGGGAGCGCGTCTGTCTGCTTGTCGGCTGGCCGCCTGTCCGAACAGTGATAGCGGAGGTGTCCGCGCGCGTCTCGCTCGTCTCTGGAGGCGCCGCCGTTCCCGACTGATCGCGGACGACTCCCGACTGATCTCCTGTTCGAAGCGCGAGGCGTTTTGTATCGGATTCTCAATACCAAAGCCGAAGCCCCCGCTGCTGTTTGTGGTTTCAGCCCGTTCTCCCGAGGCACAAAAGCTTTATTTTATACCAATGAAATGTACGCATCTGATAAAATAGAGACATGATTGGATGAAAAGACATCGTGTAAAAGACCGTGCGATCGGAATGATACCCCGAGCCCTCGACTTGCTGAACCCCGAAATCCCGAATAGAGCGCTCTGCCTTCCTGATTTGTCTCTTGTGTGCAGGCGGATTTTTTTGGGTGCGAATATCCACTCGAAATGTCTTGCGAATTGTATGCGAAATCTCACATCACATGGGGCAGTCGCGAACCCATGTCGGTTGGTCTCCAGTCGTCCAAATGGGTGCTGCACAGTGCTGATCATGGCGCTGCAGGTTGTGACAACGACGTGTGGGGAGCACCTCGGCCGATCGCATGGGTCGTTGAGAATCCGTTGGATTTTCTTCACGTTTATTTGCTGGAAAGTTTGGACCACCATGCGCTCGGAGCCCTTGTCGTGGCGGCCATCACTCTGGACCAAGTTGAAGTGGTCTGCCAGGGGTTGGAGATGGCGGACAGAGAGATCTAGGCGACTCGGCGCTCGCAGAAGCGGCGAATGCGCGTGTAGGCGTCCTCGAGCACCTCGCGGGGCGCGGCGAACACGATGCGGAAGAAGTTGGGCATGCCGAAGCACTGGCCGGGCAGCACGAAGACGCTCTCCTCGTCCAGCAGCTGCTGAGTCATGGCGAGATCGTCCTCGACGTCGACCAGGATGTTGGTGTCGATCTTGACCTGTCACGAGGCGTCAGTACATTGCGCCGCTAGTCGATGGCGGCAACAGACTGGTTCAACAACTTACCATGGCGTACATGGCTCCCTGCGGGACGGCGACCTCGAGTCCTCGAATACCCTGGAAGGACTCCACGGTGAACTTGGCGTTCTCTTCGAGCGTTGAGTAGTACGCCTCCTTGAATGTCGACAGGGCCTGTGCTTCAGCGCTGCCTGGAACGGGTGTCAACAGGTCTGGAATGGCACTCTGCTCGCAGCGCAAGCATACAAGCAGGGACATCTTATGAGCACTCGCTGATCTGAGGGTCGGATGCACGCGTTCACTCACCTGGACAAGCGAGTTGGCGCCGAGCGTCAACTGCGAGAGCTTGAAGTACGCCGTCCGCACGTCCTCTAGCGCGCCATCGCGGTCGTGGACAGTGATCCACCCGACGCGCCACCCCGGGATCAAGAACTGCTTTGCGAGGCCGCCAACGGCGATCACCGGAACCGTCTTGGTCAGCGTTGCCATGGGGAGGAACACGTTGCCTCGGAACACCATGTCGCCGTAGATCTCGTCCTGTTCGATCCGAGAGGACTCGGTTAGCGTGAGGTGCTTCGAGTTCAACATTACCAGCAGGTGGCACGAACCGCGATGATTGGGATCTTGTTGCGCTCGGCGAGCTCGAGGATGCGCTGGAGGTGGGGCTGTCAACGTTTGAGCATTGATAGATGAGCTCAGGTGTGCCACCTAACAAATCGATGATGCAAGGTGCAGGCACAACGCTATCTATACCTTGGAGTAGACACTACCGCACGGGTTGGACGGGTTGTTCACCAGGATGGCGCGAGTGTTGTCGTCGATCAGTGACTGCATGTGGTCGAGGTCCGCTTCCCACTTTTGCTCCGGCTGAACGGTATCAATCGACAGTGAAGTGAGTACCAGTCATGCAAGAAAAGTAGGTGATGCAGAGCACCAACCAATAGGTTGTAGAACTTGCACTCGATGCGGTGCGCCTCGCAGATGACCTGGTAGAGCGGGAAGCCTGGCCGGGGCAGCAATATGTTGTCGCCCGGGTTCAAGAGCCCGTTCAGCGCGATCTCGATCGCGCCGGAGCACCCACTTGCAATGATGACATCCTTGAACAAACAATCAATGCGAGGTTAGCTGCCAACTAGTTGGTGTAGCAGGATGAAGGAGACCCTCACCTCTTTTGTCAGCGGGGCACGCGGGTTGCCATATCGCTGCGCGATGGCTTCACGCGCCTGCTCCGACCCAGCCGAGTGGATGTAGCCATTGTGCTTGAGCGAGCTGCAACATCCATGCGACGAATGAGACCGGAGCAGCGAAATGGCGACCCATTTCCTTGATCGTACCGTGTGTTGCGAACAATGGCGCTCGTGAGCACATCGGGACACGCGAGGTTACCGAACACGGTCGGGTCGCCTGCAAGGTTCAATCAGTATGAGTCCGTGACCGCACGGAGCTGTGGACCCGCATAGCGCTCGCGACCCACCCAGCGAGAGCGGGATGAGGCTCTTGTCCGAGTTGGCAGGCGGCTTGATGTTGTCCACGATCTTGCGGATGGGGTTCGAGCAGCGCCTAGAGAAGTCGGACGCTTGGATGCGCCAGCGCTTCTGCAGCTTGAGTTTGACGAGTCTCTCGGAAGAGACCGGGTCCATGTCGTCGACGGCCATGCGCTTGGCCATGGCTGCTTTGATGTCGAGTGGGGTGAAGGAAGTATCACGCCTGGAGTCGCCTTGCCAATTCAGGAAATGCCAGCATTGATGCCGCTGGCGGTTGTCGGTGTTGAACGCGGCCCCAAAATACATCAACATACAAATGTCAAGATGTGGCGGCAGCTTCACCCCGTTCCTCCGTGGTGCAGACGAACAATCGCGATGATTAGACGCCGTGGGGCGAGCGAGAAAGAGGATGGGAGTGACCTCCAAATGGCACAGCCCAAGCGTCGGCGTGCTGGCGAGAGGCACAGAAGACTTTGCATGGTCTCGTCGTGGAGCTCGATCTTCAACCTGCAGAAGAAGATAAGGTCACCGCGTGGTTGCGTCGCTCGGACTCAAGCTGCATTGTTCGCAACCCTCTCACACTGTCCACATCAGGAGGCGAAGCAACCGAGTTGAACCTGCGCCTGCACGTTGAAGGCTGTTCGGCTGTTGGCTGATGGTGATTGACACCGCTTCACGATCGCGTTTCATTGACCTCGAGATGTGAAATCAACTTTCGACTAGTGCACCGCAGAACGGGCAGGAGAGACCACGAATGCGCTCAAAACCGCGCTTGGCCACTGCGAGCTGCTTCTCGTGGTCCAGGATCTGCACTGTCAGTGCAAGGACGAGGTCGTACTGCTTGGATACGATGAACTCTCGTTTCTGGCGGTTCAGCTCGTCCAGTCGCAGTTGGAGCGCGTTCATCGTCGACCGAGACTGCTCTCGATCCGAATCGCTCAACGCGGTGGGGTGCACGTGAAAGACGCCGCGACACTCGCTGCAGATCGCATGTTCGCGAAGCAGCGCGATGATCAACCCGTTCGATTCCTCATTGGGAAGCAGTGGGGACAGTTTAGCCCGCATGTCCTCCGCCGCGATGACCACTTCTTTGAATGAGACGAGGCGAGTGCCGACAGGATCGGATGCAAGTGCGGACGAGCTCTCCTCCTTGACGAGCATCACCACCAGCACCAGCGATCGGTGGTGGTGGTCAATCGAGACGACCACAGCCGGCGAGGCGCGGTCGTTGGGATGGTACATCACGTGCGCTCCCAAGGCGACCTGGCGCATTCCATGCCATGCACGCCGGAAGCTGTCATGAGTCACTCGTGGCATTGCATTCGATTGACGGCCTCGAGCTGCCGCTGGAAGATCATCCGTCCAAGGTGCGCACCTGCACTCGCGCATCTTCGAGCCGAAGCCACAACGGACACCTCTCTCGCTTGCACGCGCGGCAGTTGGCAGAGCTGTCGTTGGCCGTGTTTGTCGACCAGCACACTTGACACACCCACGCGTTCATGGCATTGTCGTAATCATCTTCGCAGCCGGCAAATCTGCCGCAGAACCGCGTGTTCATCTGCAGGCCAGGCGGTGACGGCAACCAACCTGCCGTCTCAAATGTGAAGGCGACGGATCGCTCGCCCAGAGCGTGGGCAATGTGCAGCACGGCATCCCTCCTCGGCGGTGGCATAACGGCTGTGTCCTTTGACGGCCATGAGCTGCTTGTGTTGTGAACTTGTGAACCCAGCCATCGTCCAGTCGGCGCTCTGCGACATGGTGCACGCGTGCCCTCCACTCATCCCCACGGCAACAGCCTGTTTCCCTCGATATCTGGGATTTGTTGTTGATTCCTTACATTCCTGTCTTCATACCTAGCTTGATTATCAGCACCTTCATGTACAAATACACTGTATACACAAAAATACCTGTTTAGATGATTTTTGTCCCAGGAGCTGCTGGCTGGGTCGAGGCGAAGCGCATTGGGCCGAGCCACGGCAACCGCGCGGCAGGCGGAGAACGCTGGAAAATGAGCGACGGGAGCGTGGCGACGGCCACGGAGGCTGCCAAGATGCAAGCCCCGCCTGGGCACCCGGTTCGGGAATGGATCGACACGCTCCTGCAGGCCGCTGTGATCGCCAAGGACAAGCAGCAGCAGCAACAGCAGCAGCAGGAGGAGCAAGGAGCCGACGGCAGTGGAGTGGATGAGAACGGGAGCAGTGGCAACGAGGCCGCCTCGGTTGACCCTCGCGTCGACACGCCAGAGACGACGAGCGAGCGCACGCGCACCGACAAGACGCCGCCGTCTCCAGAGCAGCAGGCAGACGCAGAGGTGTCGACGCGTCCGCCCTCGGGCTCGGATCCAAGCGACGCAGAGACCCAGACGAAGCGGTACCGCCGCCGGCGATGCGAGGTGCCAGGATGCGCCAAGTTTGCGCGCTTCAATAACGCCTGCTCGGGCCATGGAGGCAGGCGCCTGTGCTCTGCGGAAGGCTGCGAGCGCGTTGCCCAGTTCGGCCACAAGTGCAGCGCGCACGGCGGGATCAAGTTCTGCAGCGTCGACGGCTGCAAGCGCGCCGTGCAGTCGCGAGGGTGCTGCAAGACCCACGGTGGAGGCGTTCGCTGCCAGTCCCCGGGTTGTGAGAAGGGAGCGATCTCCAAGGGCCACTGCCGCTCCCACGGCGGCGGGTCCCGCTGCGCCGAGCCCGAGTGCTCCAAGTGGGCCCAGCGTCGCGGCTTCTGCGTGCGGCACTCCAAGGCGGCTGGCGGCACGAAGGGACAAGACGCGAGCTCTCAGCAGCAGCAGCAGCAGGTGTGAATGGCAGCCCAACTGCCGGTCTAGCACCACTAGTCTATACACAAATCGTTGGCGTCGAGTTCGTTCAACAAGGTCGTCGCGCCAAGTTTGACAGGTGCAGCTCGTTCGAGCCGCTCGTGCATTGTAATCGAGCATTCAACGAGCTGTTGTCGATGAATTTGCCGCGAAGTAGGTGCTGCAGAACAGCAAGGCGATGGAGGAAGAAGCTGATCTATTCGGCCGTGCGATTCGATCAACGGCGAACGCTCAATGCCCGATCCAGCAGCATTGTCAGCGCGACCAGTCTTTGCGTCCCCCTGTGTGGTTCCCTCAGTGCGGTCATCTGAACCTCCAATCTCGAGAGCGGCGATTTCTCCACGCTTCTTTACTCGCACGTCCTGCTCGTGGCTCGCAGGGCACCCGGTCCGAATGTCCTTCAACGCGTAGCGATTCAGTAGGAGAGGATGCAGCAAACAGCATTTGGTCACGAGGATGCAAACAGGTTGACCCACCCGACGATTGACAAATGGGTGATACAGGGACAGCGAGGCTTGGACACAGACAGCTGTGCATAATGGAGCTCGGCTTCTCGCGAAGCGTGACCAGACGAAGCCTTGATCTCACCCGCTTCAACGTGTTCAGTCAAGAATATTCTGCCTTGAATGCTCCAGCAATTTTCATGCGAAGAATAAACCCAAAAACCCATTCCCCGACTCCATGAACTCACTGTCCCATGGAGCTGGTGACGACTGGCACCTCGCCGGCGTTCGCGCGCGGCTTCGCGGCGCTCTGCGTGCGTCCCGAGCGGCTCGACGCTTTCCGCCCGGACCGCATCCATGAGCTGGCGTCGTTCGCGGCTCATCGCGACACAGGTTCGGTCGCAGCAGCCGTCTCCATCAGTCGCGAATTGCATCTCCCTCGAGTCTCAAAGTAGTGACGGATCAATCGGCATTGCCGCAGTGGTGGACATTGCATGCAAGGAGCGAACGAGCGGGTGCTACCAGGGAGATGAGAAGGCGCGGCAGAGCGTGGAGCTCAAGTTCGGCGACTTCGTGGCCTTCTACCAGGCGTGCTTCCTCGGCGAGCCGCACTGGCTGCGAGACGTGGACGAACTTGAGTTCTACCTGTGCCAATGCCCTGTGGCGGTCGTCAAGCCCGACGACACGTGCTCGGAGCCCAGTCTGCCTCGGGTCATGGACGATCTGGTCATGTGCGCCTCTGTCGATGTAGCGAGCACGTTGTCGCCATGCACCAACTGATCCCCCGGTGACCGCGCAGCCCGGAGTGCCTCGCCAGCCTCCCGCTCAGCCAAGTCAACCTCTGGATGAGCACGCACGCAGCGCGCACGGGGCTGCACTACGACGCGTACCAGAACGTGCTCGTCGTGCTTTTTGGGCGGAAGGTGGTGACGCTCTACCCTCCGTCTGCGTCCGCGAGTCTGTATCCCTTCCCGGTGTACACCAAGTCGGCCAACCACAGCCAGGTGAGCGTCTCCAACCCAGACACGGACCGCCATCCACGCTTTAGCATGGAAGAGTCTCTGCAATTCTCCGTGGGAGCTGGAGGTATGTCAACACTGTATCCACCGCTCAATCTCTAGTGACTAAGCTGACAGGCAACTGCGACGTAGACGCGTTGTACATCCCGGAGGGCTGGTGGCACCAAGTCGACTCGGACGAGTTCACCATCGCTGTCAACTATTGGTGGGATGGAGCGCGAGCTCAGCTAACGAGTGATCCTCGCATGACCTCATACTTCGGGCGAGTCATCATGGAAGAGCTTATCAGACAGGAGTCGCAGGCGTTCCTGAAAGAGCTGCGCGCGTCTTCGAACGCTAGCTTTCAACTAGAAAATGCAGACGTCAATGCGATCACGGCCGAGATGACCGCGACAAGCAGTCAGGCAACGCGTGAATGGTTCATCCTCGCTCTGGAGGACGTGCCAAGACAGCGAGAGTTGCAAACTCACCTCGCGACGATGCTCCCGGATGACTGGCGCGTGCTTTTGCGCGACGCAAGCGTCGAGCTTGCCGCCGTGCTGACTGCGTTTTGGGACGCCACGGTCGGTGATGGGGAGTTCCAGTCTGTCATTTTCGGTGCGTTGGGTGGCGAAGAAGCGTCGATCAAGCACAATCTGCTCTCCAAGCGCGATGTGTTCCAGCGGAACATGAGCAGGAGGGTTTGCCAGTCCGTCTTTGGCATCCAATGAATCACCCGGCTGAAACTTCAAAGCTGGTGGTATTTCGCGCGCGTTATCGTAAAGCAAGCCAGCCTCCAACGCGGAGGATCCTGTGCGTCTGGAGGCGTCCGCGTCAATGTCTTGCGTCTTGGTGCGATCGTCGCGCTCGCTTAAATACAAGATGAGGCTCGCCCGTGCCGTTCGCTCGCCGCCGCTTGCCTTCATAGTCATGTACAATACCTGTCGTTGCACTGGTACCGCCCTGCTCCCCGCTACTGGATCGAGCACCCGAGCCACGACTCGTTCGTCTCGTCGACGACCACGTCCACCATGCCTCGCCCAAGGTTTTTCATGGCCGACGCAATGTGCGAGACGAAATAGGGCTGCCATGCGTGCCCGTACATGAACCGTGCGGTGAACGGCAGCTCGTCCCGGTAGGCGCGCGCCACCTTGTCTCCTCCCCACACGCGGCTGCGCTCGACGATCCACGGGATGACAACCCGCTTGGGGCGGCTGTGCCGGATGACACGCGGCATGACGTATCGCTGGAAGGTCTGCTCGGTGAAGCTTTCCCCAATGGCAGGCTTGAGCGTCTCCTCCTCGAGTGTCAGGACGTTGAACAGCAAAAAGTTGAGCCGCCGAATGTCGCCTTGAAGCGTCTGGAGGTGGTCCTGCCACGACTGGTCGGACGACGCCACCGACACGAGCTTGGCCTCCTGGGCCATAATGTCGTCGAGCAGCACAAAGATGGACTCGTAGCACGCCGCGATCTCGCGCTTGTCCGTGAACTTGACGGCGACGAGCGGCAGCAGCACCGCAGTCTTGACGTGGTGCTGGTTGCGCACAAACTCGACAAAGTGCTCCTTGAACCAGTGGAAGAACTCGCTCACGTTCCAGTCCACGTCCGCCTCTTGGCTGCGCTCCAAGAACCTGTCGATCACGAAGAGCGCGTGGCGAACGGGCTCGTGCAGCCCGAGGAGGAACTGCGAGTTCCAGCTCATGTCGACGACTTCGTGCTTGGCGAGCACGGTCGAGAAGACGACGCGCTCGCCCATCCGCTGCGGACCCGAGATCGGGATGCTGGCGACCCGCGAAAGGTTCTCCTCCGACACTTGGCGCTGGAAGAAGGTGACGCGCTTGCTGCCAGTCGTCTGCGGCGCCGCACTTTGTGTGTGCTTGGCGTACGACAGCACGCTGCGCGGGTTCCAGGTCCCTGCAGGGTAGCCCGTGTCGTCGTCCTCATCTTCCTCGCTTTCGTGCTCCGAGATGACGACCGAGACGTCGCTCAACTGTCGCGGCTGCAGCGAGGCGGCGGCGCGGCTTGAGATGACGACCGACGCGTACGGCGAGCCGGTCGTGGGTGGCGGCGGCCGTCGGAAGGTCTTGCCGGCCGCGACCGACTCGGGCGACGCCCACAGGTTGACGAGCGCCTCCCCTGTGGGGCCCTCGTAGCCGTCCTTGTAATCGATCGTCGTGAGCACGTAAGCTACCTGGCTGATGTCGACGTAGCACGGCGCGGGCAGGGTGGGCGCGCCGTCCTCGGGCTCGCTCGCCCAAATGTTGGCGTAGAAGGCGCTGTCGTCGACAGGTGCGCGGCGCCGCGCGCGCGCCTGGTCCTTCTTGGCAGCCATCGAGAGCTTGCTCTTCTCGAGCGGCTTGCGTTTGGCTTGGGCCTTCGTCATAAACGTGTTGCGCACTGGCGCGTCGCGCAGCAGCTCGTCGGCGCTGTCGACTCCTTCAGACGGCGGCGTCCTTCTCGGCTGCGGCATCTGTCGCGAGCACTCACACCACGTGGTCTGCGAGGGCGAGGGGACGGCGGGTGGACGGCTGCGGAGCTCCTGTCAGTCTGTCTGCTGCTCGGTCAGTTGGTCGGTTCGCCACCTGGATGGCCCGGACGGCGCGAGATGGCAACTGGCCGCGCGCCTTTCGCCAAATGGTCCGCGCCGCGAGTCCCACGGCGGTCGGAATAAAGGCGCGCGGCAGCTGGCGCGCATGTTTCACACGAGATTCCGCTCGGGAGCTGCCACCGTGGGTGACAGGGAGAAGGCCATATGCCAGCCGCGCGGCAGAGACGGAGGCAAGGGTTCGATCGTTCGGCTTCGGGCGATGCCCTGCGGTTGACGGAAGCGAAGCAACCATCAGTCAGTCTCGCCCAGTCGGCCAAGCCCGGCTGGGTGAAGAGGCCAGCATGGAAGAAAGAGGCCCGAAGGTGGCGGCGGGTCCATCCATGCCCATCAAGAGGCGTCGCCTCGGGCGGCTCAAGTCTCAGGTTGAACATGGGCGGGGCAGCGCGAACTGCAACGTGCGCGCTGATTGGCTGGAATTGGTTTGTGGAATATTTCGACCAACAATGAGCGACATGGCGCGGAAGAGGACGGATTACCTTCAATAATAAATACTACCGTCCGGCGCAGCTCGAGAGCAGCTGGAGCTGCAGCACATCTTGCAAACATACAAGCGCAATACTGCCTGTTCGGACAGCAATAAAGTCCAATCAGAAAGCGCTGCATCAGATTATGCAGGTTCAACCGCCACCTCAGTCGTCTTTCTCTTCATGTCGAGTCGAAGTGAAAGGCAACGAAGGCATTCGACACCATGGCATGTGCCGGACACTTCCTATGGCAGGAGCTCTCCCTGGAGGCCTGGTTGCCCCCTGTGGTCCATAATGGCTGTGCACTTCTCGCATCGCCCTCCGACGCCAGGCGCCGCCATTGCCCTCGGCGCTGGAGTCACTTGCCGCGCCTGTCGACGCCCTTTCACAGCGGCGGCAAAGATCGCCGCGCGAGCCGTTGGTGCGGGCTGAGCGCGACCCTTCCAAGGCTGCGCGGCTGATGGCGGCTGGACGCCCCCTGGGCCGACCGTCGCGGCGACCGCCTGCTGCTCGGCGGCGTTTACTTCTCGGCGCGCTGGGTGGAGGCGCCACCGCCATTGAGAAAGGACTGCAGGCAACGGAGGCGCGCTCGAGGCCTCGTTCTTGGCTTGAAGCACAGGAGGGGCGGGCGAGGAGAGCAGAGGGAAACAGGCGCGCGCCAGCGCATGCGCGAGGAGAATGGGGCAGCAAGCATCGCTCCCGAGCGGCCCTGAGAGCGGGAACCGCCGCCGCCGCTTGGCTCCGCTGCCGCCGAACTACGTGCCGCTGTGCGACCTGATCAAGGCGGGCGACCCGGCGGCTGCGGCCACGGCATCCAGCAGCGACGACATCAAGGACGCCATGAGCAAGATCCTGGAGTTCGGCGCGGCGCTGGCCAACCTCCCGAAAGGCAAGTGAATCGCTCGGGAATGACGAGACGAACGCGTCCCAAGTACACATCTAACACCTCTCCTTGTGCCTGTTACGCACGCTATACAGCGAGTGAAGTGTCTGGGACGCTGCCAACTCGAAGCCCCGAGCAGCAGATGAAGGATCTCGTGAGCTCGGCGGACTCGGCGGACGAGCTGTTCCAGTACATTTCGAGCCTGGTTGCCCCTGCGGAGGGCTCGATCCGCAATGGCAGCAACAGCCTCGTGGATGCTGGACGCCGCGACTTGGCGGATGGGACCGCTCCAGGACTCTTCGAGGCGCGTGTTGCGAGCTATGTCAAGAAGCTACAAGTGCTGTACCAGGTCGTCAAGAAGGAGAACCACCGACACGAGCAGCGAGTCTTGGCAGCGCAGGCAATCGCGGCCTCGTCGCGGATGGTTGCGCCGCCGCCGCTTCCGCTACCAACGCAAAACTGTTTATCAATGGGCTGGGATCTCGTTGTTCTGCTACTGCGAGCGACGCGAAAGGAGAACCCTGACCAGTACCTCAGCGCACTGCGAATGGTCAAGGACAACCTGCACTCGCTCAAACCGACGACGTACGCTGACAGCATGTACTTGGCTCCATCAGCAGCGGCTGCCTTCAATTTGCTGAGCGACACGCTTGGAGAACTTGCTTCGCCCCACTCGGGCGAGATACCAAGCGACCATACTCAGGAAGACGTCATCGGAGCAAGCACGATCGAGGCGCTTGCTGAGGTTGCGCTCGCGAGAGGCTCCTTGCCGACGCTGCTGTTCGTCGTGCACTGGCTGATGGAGCAGGCGCCTCATACAAGTGTCAACATCGATGTGTCGGTGTCAAAGCTGTCGGCACTGAAGGAACAACCATTTTACGGGCGGTGCGAAGCATCCGGTGAGCTCTATTGCTGCGGGCAAAACTCCTACGGCGAGCTTGGTATCGGCGATGATATCGAGCGTCACCAGCTCACGAGCGTCGGGCTTTGCGGTTGGGACGACGTTCGTCAAGTCGTGAGCGGCAACGAGATCTTGGCGATTCTCACGAACGATGGAGTCGTGCTCACGTGCGGACTGAACAAAAGCGGGCAGTGCGGACATGGGCACTTCGACGAACGCGTGATGCTGCTCCGCCCAGTGGCGGCCTTGCGTTCGCAGAAGATCAAATTCATCGCCGCGAGCAATGGATGTGAGCACATGATTGCGCTCACAGAAACCGGGTTAGCGTATTCCTGGGGATACAACGACCGTGGCCAGCTCGGGCATGAAAACCTGACGACCAAAATCCATCTTCCAAAACTGATTGAGTCCATGAAAGACAAGAAGCTGGGGTTCGCGGCAGTGAGCTACCACCACAGTGCTGTTGTCTCGGACAAAGGCGAGTTGTACACGTTCGGTATGAACGACTGTGGCCAACTCGGGTTGGACCACACCCAGCACCAATCAACTCCCCAATTTGTCAAGGCGTTGGAGAGCCAAGAAGTCACTATGGTCAGCTGCGGACTTTACCACACCATCATCTGCACAGCTTCAGGCGAGGTATTCTCTTGTGGTAAGAACGACTACGGCCAACTCGGACTCGGCCACAGCCGCCAGGTAAAGGTACCTTCGGCTGTTAGCATCTCGAGTGAGATAGCCAGCTTCGTTGCCTGCGGCTACTATCACTCGGTCGTAGTCACATCGAGCGGCCGCACATTCTCGTTCGGACGCAATGACTACGGCCAGCTCGGGATCGGCTCCAAGATTCACCAAAACGCACCGAATGTCGTGACTCTCTCTGCAAACACGCGCATGTTGCGAGCGACGTGCGGATGCTACCACACGGTGCTACTGTCGGAGCAGGGCGGTGTGTACGTGTTCGGAAGGAACAACAAGGGCCAGTTGGGCAATCGCAGTAGCGCTGATTCCCTGTTGCCTGTGCCGCTCAAGGTCCGACCGGAGAAGAACTCACGCCGATGCATTGATGTCGCCGCAGGGTTCTACACGACTTCGTTGATTGTCGAACGCAAACGAGAAAACGAAGATGGAGAATCCCAAGTGATGGACCAGACCATTATCGTTGCCGTTTGCGGTCGTGTGGACATTGACCGATCCGGTGAGATCGAAGGTTTGAGTAACTTCGGCTCGATTTCTACCACTGGCGTGTCGCTCTTCAACGGCAAGTGGTTCTACGAAGTGGAAGTGGTCACGAGCGGACTCATCCAAATTGGTTGGATCGACGGCTACTTCCAGGGAAGTTCTGATCAAGGTGAGGGTGTCGGCGACCATTCTCACTCGTGGTCGTACGATGGTAATCGCCAGCGCCGTTGGAACAGCGGGTCCTCATCGTACGGAGAAAAGTGGAAGGCTGGGGATATAATTGGCTGCCTACTGGACTTCACGACGAACGAGATGACCTTCTTCCGGAATGGCATCAATCTTGGCGTCGCCTACTCGGGTTTCAAGTGCTCCGTGTCGAACAAACTGTCAGGCTTGATGCCTGGAATCAGCCTCGAGCGCGGGGAAATCATCCGCGTCAACTTAGGGCACCAGCCGTTTGCTTACCCGCCAACTATCGTCCACGATTTCGACGGCGTGTCCCGCGCAGTTATGATGCCAGCTTCTTCAGCGCTGATCAAGTCTATTGAGAACGTTTCAGGCGGCGCCAGTGGTTCGCGCCCGCCGCGTTTACGTGGCGCTGCCACGGTTGTGGTCCATCACAAACTGTTTGTAATCGGTGGTGTCGTTGTTGACAACGACGCCACCGATAGTGCAGCGGATGTCGAACCAAGTACTCACGTTTGGCTTTATCACATCGACCAGAAACGCTGGGAGCGTTGGAGTGATTTCCCGATCCCCATCCAAAACCACCAAGTTGTCGCGATTGATGACGATCATATCTTGGTCATCGGAGGTGAAAACAAGAGCGCGACTTCGCGACACATGGATCTGTACAAGTGTGCGACGAACAAAGGCGTCGACGGCGCTCTACCAGCTTGGAGTCTCATTCAAGGTGCGCTTGGGGCGGCGACATCGATGCCGATGCCTCGTGCGTATCACACCGCCGCGACCATTCGCGTGCGGCTGGACGCCGTCGTCTTCATGTTTGGCGGCAAGTCTGCTGAAAATGAGGTACTCGGAGATGCCTGGTACTTGTCGCTAGAGGATTTCTCCTGGTCGCGACTACCGAACTCGATATCCCTCGATCCTGGCCCGCGAGTTGGTTGCTCGTCGACTGTGATCGGCGAGTGTGTCTACTTGTTTGGCGGCCAAGACAAGGACGACAAGCTTCGCGCTGATTTGTGGCGCTACAACACGTTTGATCGACTATGGCACTTGTGCCACGACGACAACATCTGCGTTCCGAGAGAATCAGTCGTTGAGACTTCCTCCGAACGCAGTTCCAGGGGGGAGTTCAACCCCTCGATGCCGGATCCACGGACTGACTACAGCATCTGCTCCGACTTGAGCAGCGTATGGGTACTTGGCGGACTGAACAAGTCAGGGCAGCACTTGAGCGATCTATGGTGCTACTCCACCACATCACAGAAATGGTCACTCGTCGAGACAACATGGGCGGACGGTGTGGAAGGGTGTGCGTCGGCGTCACTGTTTGTCGAGACTGGCGCCGTCACGGGGTTGGCGAGCACTTCTCATTGCTCGCAAGTGGCAGGTGAAAGCAGTGCTTTGCTCCTGATTGGCGGTAGTCTCGTGGCCAACGGAGCAGCGGTTACCACAAGCGAGATGTACTCCATCTCTCCGGTAGACAGTATCCGAGCGTACAATATCGATACGGCGAAGACTGTGACGACGACGGGCAAGGCAGCGCATATTCTGAGTATTCTGAGGTTGAAGTGCGGTGACGAGCGCCGTCAGCAGAGTTGTGCCCATCAAGCGCTTGACTCGGCCATCTGCATCTTGGCCCATCTCGACCGACTCGCCGGAAACGATGCTCTTGGAGAAGATATCGACTCAATTCAGCTGTCCCGCTGTATGCATCGCGAGCTGTGTGTTGACCCGAAAGAGAAGACGTTCAACGCGTTGTTCTCGCTACTCCGACTGGTTTCCGCGCGGTTCTTGGAAGTAAAGGTCGACGAGAGCGAGTCGAAAGCGTTCTTCTCCCAAGTGCTCTTCCCGCTGCTGACAACCCTTCGTTTGTTGAAGCTCAACTTTTTCGAGGTACGATGCCGAATGTTCTTGCTTTCCTTGTTTATAACTGTGCTGATCGTCTCATATGTATATCTTTGGACAGCTGATCCGCAGCGGCGTTGATGCAGCTTCAATCGGTGTGTCAGGCTCGTCGACAGAGTCCGGAGGGCTGCTGCACTCGATTCGAGAGTTACTGTTCAAAATCGTCCAGGACGAGAAGATGCCGGTGCTGTCGGCGGAGGCACAGTGGTTCTACCATGCAGTGAAGCAAGAGGCGGCTGCAGTCATCTATCACGGGTTCTCGGTGCTCTTCCCATCACTTTTGGACCGACTCCAGGTGATGAATCAGCTTCTGGACGACCAGAAAGTCGACTGCGAGACGCAACCTTCAGCCAAGAAGCTGCTCGTCCCAATGCTTGTCCCATGCTTCGCTTCGCCGAAGATGTTGTTCCAGCTGATGAACGACACACCACGGCTGTTCTCGAATGGTGATGCGTCCACCTCAACCATAAGCACCGTGAGTGCGTTCATGTGGACCCTCATGGACTCTTTGTGGCACAAGTCAAGCGGAATCATCGAGGGAGCTCTAGCCGACGATTCAGCGCCGTTGACATTGCGGCTACAGGAGCTCGAAGCACTCGAGAAGAGCGACGAGTTCAAGTGCCTTAATGTGATTCTTCGTGCCGCGCTGTTCTGGTGCTCGGGCGAGGCAAAACACGGGTGGAAGGTTGTGGAAGCAGCATGCTCGAAGCTCGTTGACTTTTTGTTGAAGCTCCTGACGAGTCCTTCAACTGTTTCCCCGAGCAAAAGAGTCAGGATTCTGCTGCTTGCGCAGCACAGTCTTCCAGGGAGACTGTTGCCCTTCCTTTTGCTCAGCACTTTCTCGCTGCCTGCTGTGCGTGGATCCATTTCGGTGCTCCTGGACAGCTTTTGGCCGACACTGGAGCAGCTGATCTCACGGATCCATCTCACACTGACAGAAGTCTCCGAAAGCAAGGCAGCACCTCTTATCAGTCAGGATGGCCAACCATCTTCTGCTAGTCGTATCCCTGAAGCTGATTGCAGCTACCTTGACGACGCGAGGGTCACTGTAACCAATGAGCTGCGAGCCAGCCTGTCACTTGACACAGGGGAAACGCTGACCTATGGAGCTGTCTGTGCACGTATTTGGCGTTCTACGACCCAAGCTCTCAGCTACCAGTCGTGGAAGGTGAAGGACCTGCCTGGTGGCTTTGAGCTCCGTCGTGTTTCAATTCCGGCGGAACTCGGAAAGCTTTTCGGAACAGACACACTTGTGATCAAGTTCCTGCGCGAGAGCCCAGAGATCGACGTTGTTCCTGATTACAACAGTGTGTCGGTGTGCTTCAAGCCGAGCCTCACCGTCCTGTCACAGCACATCAACCCCGTCGTTTCGTCTGGTATCGACCCCAAGAGCACTGAGGCTTCATCTCCTTGTACATTGCCATTCCCCGAGACGGCCAACTTTTCGGGGACGAGATCGATTGGAGGGGTTTCGATGGACTGCTGCAAACTGTGGCTCCAAGACTTGCAGAACATCTTGGTATGGGTTGGTAGCGCATATTCAGCCGCCCTTGTCGTTGGAGACGAGCAGCCCAGTTGTCTCGACGTTGATGCGAGATGGCGCAGCTCTCCTCTTTTCAAGGGTGGGCTAGAAGAAGACTCGAGCGACAACAAGAGCGAGCGGAACAGTGCACTTATTCAGCAGATCATTGACAACGTAGGGGCTGGGAAAAAACTCCTCGACCGAGTTCGGAGCGCTCTGGACCCGGGGTCAAAACCAATAAATGGCAACCCGCAGCTACGCGCCACACGGCTGAAGCGACAAGATAGTGTCGAGGCCACGCTCGAGAAAAGCGGCGGCTTCGAGGCAGTCGATCGCGCTGTCCGCATCACCTTTGCGGTGCTGCTGAAGCACAGCAATGTCTCGTACGTATCGGAGCCGTTGACCAAGGATGGTTCTCCGTCGGAAATGGTTATCGACGCCTGGCGAGCAGCACTCACTCTGCGCCGATGGTAGGCAATGATTTCAGTCGTCTCGATCGCAGATGTTGCTGCCGTGGCCGGTTGACTGACAAGGCTCATCATCGTTTACTAGGATCGTGCGCGAACAACAGAAGCTTGCTGCAGCAACAAGGTGACGTTGTTGAGAGGTTCGAGTTGCATCGACGATGGCAAATCAACTGACTGATTGTGTTTCAACGCACAGCGAGGCAAGCACAACAGATGTGCTTCCCAACGACGCAAAAGCGAAGGAGCGGCAGCAAATGCTGTACAATACAGTCTGTGAACCGGTAATCCGCCGAGCACAGTTGCTGCTGCAGTTGGCGCCGGCTTCCATCGCAACGGTGACTTCACACTCGGCACCAATGAAGTTGCTGCCCGGCATCTCTGTTCCTTGCAAATACGGTATGGTAGATGACGACACCTTTTGCTTTCTCAAGCTGAGGTTCACAAACTGACTGAATCTGTGGGAATAGATCTTTGCGCGCCGACTCAGGGTATCGCTGCGTCTCCGACAGAATTGGCGGAACGTGAGCAGCAAGAGCAGTACACACGACAACTGCAGAAGCTAATGGAAACGAAGACGGTCGAGGGGATCGAAGAGGAAGACGAGCGCCTGCAAACAGATGTCTTCGCGTTCATCCAGCAATCTCTCCCGAAAACCGCGGACCCGACGCTTCCGGAAGTTCAAGCGTCGCCCCTTTGTCTGGAGGACGTCATCAGTTGTACATTGGCTTCACACCAGCTCCAATCAAGGCGCCGACTGCAAGGGCTGAAGACGTTTCGGCGCTTGCTTGAAGCCACTTCCAGTCTCCCGCGATCAATATCGCACATCATTCCGATGCTGTCGTCGACATTCAAACGTGCGCAAGATACAAGCGACCTATCGGACGGAACAACAGCCAGCTTCTCGGTGGTGAAAGTCCACTATCTGACGGGTTTGGAGCTCGCCGGTACGCGCCTACGCGATGCTATCGCGGAGGAGCTATTCGGATTGCTAGAGTTGCTTCTCCAGCAGTCGCTGACAAGGCTGAAGCAAATCAATCAGATCACAGAAGCACGCGTCAGTGTCGACGATTCAGCGCTGGCACGCGTTCTGATCGAGCAAGCTACGCACGACATCTTGCTCGTATTGGAGACTTTCAGTCTTCCGTACCGTGGCGATGACTGGCAGCGAATCCACGGGACCAGTCTTGGAGCCTTGCTCACGGAACTTAGCGGGTGGAAGAGTTGGAAGCGTGCAGTTCATTACGAATCGAGCGAGGGCTGCACCTCCGATGTGACGAGTGGGCAGCGGTATTCGATCATTCCTGCCGGGGCCGGATCGACATACCCCAACATTATTTGCTCGCGGCAGATTGCGATGGGGACAGACCTCCATCAGTTGACGCTCGCTCACAAGCAGTCGCCACTTGTGAAGAATGATCCAGCCGGCGAACCTAATACCTCGGGTTCTGCGGGAGGACTCGCTGTATACAACCGTTCATTCACGCGCGGCCGGTGGTTCTGGGAAGTATCCGTCAAAGCGCAGGATACTATCCCTGTGTTTGTTGGTGTCACATCGGGAGAAGCCGATCTGAACTGTTACGACAGCTCTCTTCACGGCCACTCAGCGGGGATCTTCTTGACAACGGACAGTATCCGTCGAAATGGCGAAGTTGTGACTTCAATGGTTCTTTCGACGGACACCAGCAACTGTTGGCCGGAGGGCGGCACCCTCGGCGTTCTGCTTAACTGTGAAGAGAAGAGACTCGAGTTCTACGACGAAACCAAGCGAATCTGTGCGGTGGCTTTGGAGTTGACTGGCTTCCCGTGCGGTTATTTCCCGATGATTGGTATCAGCAGCGCTGAAGTCCATTGGGATCTCATGGCCGCGGTGCCTCCAAAGATGTGGTGCTCAAGTGTCGATTTCCAGTTCCCGAGCACCGTCATATCAGGTGCCCTTGTAGCCGTACCGTTTGACGGTAGCACCATCAGCTGGGATGTGAAGCGCAGCGGAAACAGTGCGTTGCAACTCCTCTCTGGTGGAACGGTGCTCGCCGCTGGCGACTCGAGCGTTGCGGATCACCAGTACGAGACACTTGTTGCAAGCGAGGGGTTCACATCCGGGAGTCTTTTCATTGAGGTGCGCATAGTGTCACCGGGTCGGGACGGGCGGACAATGCTGGCGTTTGGAATTGTTGGTCATGACTTCGACTCTAGCAATAACGGTGGAGTCCTGGATGACAGCATCAGCGTCAAGTGCAACAACTTGGAGGAGTCGAACGAATGGAGCCTCTTCGGAGTTCTCTTCGACTTTGAGAAGGGCAGCGTCACCATCTATGCGGATCATAGCGATCCAGTTACCTCGACTGTAAACGTGTCCAGGTTGCAGAGCCCAATGCTCCCAGCTGTGTCAGCTTTATGCAACGGCTGCGTGTTTGACGTGAACTTCCACCCCCAGTGCCGTCCCGAGCTTCCTTTGACTGCATTCCGTCCAGTTGGCCCGCGGATCAACCAGCAAGTGAGCTCCAGCAATGATATTCAGCTCGGCAAGACGCTTCAGCTGGAAATCGTATCGTGCGACGGTGGGGAATTCAGCGCGTCTCATGGAGCTCAGAACTGTCTATCGGATGATGCGTCTGTGTACAGCTCGGCCAAGACAACCAACGTGAATCTCGTGTTGCGTCATGAGATCAATACGCCCATGTGTGTGAGTTACGTGACCATCCGCGGCCCCGGCCCCGAGTACTCGAGCCCAGTGCGTCACGCGGTTGTCTTCGTCACAAGTTCACCCCCAGACCTGACAAAGTACGATGCGTTCGACAACATGAGCCCGGAAGATTTCGCGGCACTCCCGTTTCCTCCGAGCAATGGACGATGCCCTCGAAATGAACTTCTGCCGGTGGCATTCCTCGTTCTCGATGGAAGCTGTTCGCAGATCTCGAAGCAGCTCGCGTATCCAGTAACGGGACGCTACATCATTGTGAAGTTTCTCTGCCCGTCCGCAGGAACCAACATCGATGTCGGGTTTGTGGGCTTTTGCGGCATCTTTGAGCGCGAGAATGGCCCAGGATACATGGATACGATGGCGATGCTCGGGTACGCGTGCGACGAATGCAAGCTGCAGGCATATATGCCGGGCACTATCTTCTACAGCCCACGCAGTGGGGACTCGGTGAAAATGTGCGCCATGTGCTACGATGACAATCGGGGCGATGTTGACGAACCGCACTACGCCTTCACCGAGCATGGTCAAGATGACATGCGGGCGGATAGCAAGGCTCCTACTCTGTGCCTGCCACGTCGCTCCTGGACTGACAAGATCGCTTCCCTGATAGAGATGGCGAAGAAAGCGAAGTATATCAAACTTGGCCTCGACATGCCTGATGGCCGCGCCGTTATCACCGATGGCGTGCCGATCGGTGCGGCTCCTGGGACGGGCGCTGAGCCAACACTCGCAATGGCTTCCTACGATGACTGCGAACTGTTCTCGTGCGGCCAAAATAACTATGGCGAGTTATGTCTTGGACACTGCAATTCCACGAGTAAGCTCGAGCACGTCCCATTTTTCTCGGCCAAGAGTGCTCGGGGTATTGCTGGCGGCAACGAAGTACTCGCCGTGGTAATGAAGGACGGCTCCGTGTTCACATGTGGACTCAACAAGAGCGGTCAGTGCGGGAATGGCACGTTCGAGGAGCGTGTTATCATTGCGACCCCCGTTCGAGCTCTGAGCGGCATACCTGTCAACATGGTTGCGGCTGCGAATGGCTGCGAGCACATGTTGGCTGTCACTGCAGAAGGCGCCGTATACTCGTGGGGGTACAATGACCGAGGACAGCTCGGACTTGGCTCGACGATCTCGAAGAGCCACACACCACGCCTCATCGAGAGCTTGCGGGAGAAGTATTTCATCTCGTATGCTGCGGTTAGTTACCATCACAGCGCAGTCGTCGCGAGCACGGGTGAGCTGCTTACGTTTGGGATGAACGATTGCGGCCAGCTCGGATTGGATCACACACAGCATCAGCACACTCCACAACTTGTGGATACCTTGACCAGCCAAGTCGTCACGAAAGTCGCCTGTGGGCTCTATCACACGATTGCTACGACCACGGGAGGTGATGTGTACTCTTTTGGCAAGAACGACTACGGACAACTCGGATTGGGTCATGCGCGCAACGTCAAGGTGCCTAACTTGGTCAAGATCTCGTTCGGAGAAGCGGACGAGAAGATCGTCGCTGTCAGCTGCGGCTACTACCACACAGTATCAATCACTGAGAAGGGGAAATTGATCACTTGGGGAAGGAATGATTACGGCCAACTTGGCATCGGAAGCAAGGACCACAAGAACAGTCCGCAATATGTGCCTCTCCCGCTAGCGTCAAAGATCAAGACCACATCGTGCGGCTGCTATCACACCCTGTTGCTTCTCTCGAATGGCCGCGTTATGGTGTTCGGACGCAACAACAAGGGGCAACTTGGTGCGAGCTCGAGAACGTTGCCGTCGGCAGATCTCCCGCTTCCCATTCCGTCCAACGCACTGGCGAACGATGATGTTGTTCTCGTTGCTGCGGGATTCTACAGCTCGTACATCTTGACCGGCCGATCGGGTGTTGATGATGAGCAGAATGCTGCAGACGACGGTGGGTCAGCAGCAGATTTACCGGAACATAGCTCCGTTGTGAACTCGGAAGTTCTCTTTGAGTCGCTGATGAAGGAGATTGACATTAAAAGCCGACCAGAGCTATCTGCAGTGAAAAATGCAGCAGTCAAAATCAAGCGGGAGAACGTCCGGCAGAAGCTTCCGCTCGTGAGGTTGCATGCTGGAGCGTGGGCAATGATCCGGGCGTTGATGTATCAGTCACTAAGCAGTGGCGAGGACCAGTTGAAGGCTTCTGCATCGACTGGGAGTGCCAGCGTCAACCCTGTTCTTCGCTTCTTTATCAGTTACCTACTCGAATCGCTGAAGAGCTCTCAGCTGGATGGAAGCGCATCGACTTCGCCTTTGGGAAGTCACATGCCTCTCAAGGATGTGTGCATTGGGCTGCTCAAGTGCTTTGCGTCCCAGCCAAGCGTGTTGACGCAACAGCGAGCGTCTGACACATCGATAGCCTCGGTTACCGATGGGACGTACTCGCACTTGCTCCGCAACCAGCTCCTCTGGGTCCTGTTGAACTGTGGATCGACGAACACTGACGTTGGTACCATCGTTGGCTCGAGCCCAGACATCACGTCAATCGTTATCGCTGGCATGAACGCCGCGGATTTGACGACTGCTACGATCTGTATCCGGATGGCGATGTTTGTGTTCCCACTGCACTCGGTGTCAAGCATCAACAAGCTGCATCGCAGTCTCCAATCTGGGGGTCCAAGCGCTGGGGATATCCTCACCGCTCTGATGATCCTGGTTGGAGGTCCTCTGATTTTGCGGCCACGACTTTGCTCGCATGAACTCGGCGTCGAGGCATCCAGCACGGTGCTGTGCCAGTCAGCAAAGTGCACGAAAGGCATTTGTTTCGCGAAGGAGGTTGGGGTGGGGCGTATTCTGCAGCTGACTATGGAGAAGTCGCACATTGCGGAGGCCAAGTCGGCCGAAGCCGTTGGTCTCTTGCGATATCTGACCCTGTTCCCATCGTGGAGAGTAGCGGTAAATGCATCGCTTCGTCGCGGATTCACCAAAGCCCAGGAACTGGGAACCGTGCTCGACGCAATCTACACGTACTACTCCAGTGCTTCCTGCTCCGACAGCAGCTGCAACGTCGGAACCGACTGCTCAGTGAGCACAACTCCACCCTTGGAGGGGCTCGAGGGAGGTGTTGGCGATGAGAATGAGCACACACTCGCGTTGCGAAAGCCAGAAGCAACAAGTTCTCCGGAAGTGGAGGAAGCGTCAGCTGTGGATAGTGAAGCCAATAAACAACCACAGGACTTCATCAACGCTCGCGACAAGGAGGCGCTGAAGTTGTGGCAGGCTGCAAAGAATGCTCTCGACAACTTAGCAACCGTGTTGGCGGCTGTCACGATTGTTGGTGGACACGTGGAGGGACTCCGCGAAAGCGCCGCCATCAGCGCTGAAGAGGACGAGAGTTCGGGACAGGCCATCTGTGGTACCCTCATCGCTGTTAAGAAGGACAGCCGTGGCGATCTTGTGGGCGACGCAGTCAATTGCCGTCGGAGCGACGATAACGAGAACAAGTGTTTGCTAACCACTCACGGGTCCCCAGCGGTTCACACAGTCTCGATCAAGAAGCTGCAAGTCATGGAGCGCATCCCAGCGATGATCGACATGTTTGAAGGCATCGACGACATCATAATGACGCTATCGTCGATGATCCTTCCCGTCAATACCGACGAATCCGCACTCCACTGTGACCTCGAGCAGCCTCAGAACACGTATGTGCACGAGATCCTTCGAGGACGACTGACTGGATACAAGAAGCAGATCCAGTGGCGATCGACGAAGGCACTGTCAACGTTGCTCAAACAGATGCCGACACTCAGCCCAGCGTTATCAAACGCGGATGCGCAGCTGGTTTCAAACGTGGCGCAGCTACTTGCGTCAGAGGACGCATTGGCGCTGTCAAAAATGGCTGACGGGGGTGACGGATCAGTTGCCATCCGCTCTCTTCAGAACCAGTGGCTGTGCCTCAAGAAGCGACAACTTCTCTTGGAAGCAGAGCAAGCGATCGATATTTCACTCGATCAGCAAGAGGCATCGATTCGAGACGAAGTCGTGCGAAGGCTTGGGAGCGAAAACGCTCTCAGCTGGGGGATAGATGTAATCCAGTCACCTCGTCGTACTTCACAGCCAGTAAGTACGACCGCGGTGTCCATCCTGGATGGAGGACGTAACGCGAGGAAGAAAATGGGGGCTGGCTCGGAGCTTCCGTTCGGTACGTGGGGTGTGCTCCATCCGCTGCCTCCTCTGAACGAGAACGAAAATGAGGCGGCAAACTCCGCTGCTGCCGCCAGCGCTGCTGGAATCAACTACACTCCGTTCCTGCTCTCCACACCGATCGTTCGCGTGGGGCGTGCTGCGGACTCGTGTGATTTGATCATCAACGACCGTAGTGTAAGTGGAAGGCACTTCCACCTTCGGCGCCTTCGCCGCGAGAGCTCTGACGCTGTCGAAGAGACGTATGAGCTCCAAGACTTCAGCAAGAATGGTACCATCGTGAACGGCATCCGCGTCCACGGAACTAGCGTGCGGATCACACCCGGCTCCCGCATTTCCCTGATTCTCTCCCGCGGAGGACTTGTCACGTATGAATTCCAAGTCCGATCCAGTTATACGGCAGTTGCCACTGCTGCCGGAACGGTTATGCAAAGTGCGATTGCTGCTGGTCTTAGCGGGACTGCTGGTGCTGGACGCCAAGCTCCCCCGCCAATTATAACTGGCTCGAATGGAGCACTTCACGACGGCCACTTGCAGATATCTGGCCAGGAGTACCAGCAGCCGCACATGACGCCGCAGAACTTGGTCGTTCCGCGAAGCCCCGCGGAGATTCAGAATCGCGGAAGTGCCACGCGTGCGCTCGTAACACCGTCTGAAAGCCGGATGCAAAGCGTGCGCAGCCGAATGGCTGCCACTCAAGGGCTGACGCTGATCACTTCGATCGCAGAGAGTGAGGTGCCGCGCGCGCTCATCTCGCCCAACCCGGCAGTCGACTCTCCGCGCGTTGGAGGTTTCAACTCGCCGCGATCTTCGGTGCTACAGCTGCCCGGAACTCCTGTCGCCGGAACACCTCCTGCAAGCATGTGCAGGAATATGATCCCTCCTGGGTTGCTGTCGCCAGCAAGCTTCCAGCAGCGAAACGAAACGCTTGGTGACGTGGTTGCCCCGGGAATCGTTGGCGCCTGCCATGAGGTGGGCACTGTGGGAGACACGCTTCGAATCGCACTTGGCCGAGAAAGTGTATTGAATCGCGGAGAAAACAGCCACTCGCCAAGACTCTCTGAAGAACTCGCCAAGACCCGAGTCATGCGCGCGAATGGGGAGACGATGGTGAGCCATTCTACAAGCTCTCATCCGGTAAGAATCGAGCTCGTACAAAGTATCTGTTCTGCTGGCACTCCTGTCTAACTGATTCGTGTTGAATCTTGGATCTTGCAGGGAGGTCGAGGAGGCGAGGAGAGAGACAGCCACGCTGTGGCTCTGTTACTGACCCGTGCTCAGGACGAGGGCATGGACGTAGCAGCAGTCGACTGCGAAGAAGCGCTGCGCATCGCCGGCGGTAATGCCGACTTTGCGCTCTCTCTCGTGCGCGAAATGATGACACGAGAAACGGTACGCAATGTCCTTTGTTGAGGATGACAGCACAGAAGGCTAACAGTGCTGGTAATGTGGTCTCAGACGTGTTCGTTGAGTGCACAGCGCCTCGCAGTGATGCTGGGGACAAGTGACGCAGTCTGTGCCGAAGCACTTCGCTTGGGTGGAGATTCGATTGGAGGAGCCATTCGACTGCTGCTTTCTCCTCATGGTCTTGAGATTGAACAAGTCGTCGCAGCCCGCAGTGCGAAGCACTCATCGGCTCGAAGACCCTCTTACTCGGACAGGTCGTGGGAAGGGCTCTTGTCCGATTCAGCAAGTTCGCTGCCGGACCCGCTGCTGCACTACCAAGAGATCTCCGAGGAGAACCCAAGTTATGCGCTGCTGGAATCAAGCGCACCGAGCACCACTGTGCGTTCAGCTGGTCGGCATAATGCGAGTCCACACAAGCGCAAAGGTCCCAGTGATGACGGAGAGCCAATCACTTCAGACCTATCGCTGTGGGCAGAGGGCAACATGAGTCTTGACGACAAGATCCGACAAATGAGCCTGTTCGAGATCGAGCAGGAAGAAGATGCTCTGTGGCAGCAGCTGACCGCATCGTACGCGCGGCAGGTGCTCGCGCACATTGTTCGTCTCTTCAGCAAAGTACGTGTGTCTGTTGGAGGAGTTTGCTTTGCATATGCAAGAAGTGGCTAACCTATCATGACCTGCTCAATGACAGGGAACTGACGACCCTGAAAACCCGATCCGCGAGCTTGGAGAGCAGCTCACGCTTCGTCGACTCATCGCATTCGCCGGCACGTTGAAGACAGTGTGCTGTGTTGCGGACACGACCGCATGGTCCGATACCGGCAGTGATCCGGAAGACTCCCACCGACAGAAGATCCTCGCTCGCTTATCGGCAGAAACCTTCACGGACTCCACCGCAAGAACAGTCAACGGGAATTTGTCTCGTGTGCACGACCTGGCGCGACTGACACAATCGATTGATCGCGTTGACAGCCAAGATCCACGAGCCAGCACAGAGAGCTTGATGCGTACATTGGTGAAGGACATGACAGCAAGTGATGGCGAAACTGCTGGGGACAGACCGCTGAGTGGCAAGCTACTGGAAGACTTGTCGTTTGATACGGTCATGCACATCGCATCGCGAGCCTTCGTGAATGTCCCGCCAACCGCCAGTTGGGAGGCTGGGATGCAGCGTGGTGGCCGAAGTGGCGAGACTTGTGCGCTGAAGGGCCCCATTGCGCTTTCAAGTGGGCTTGAAGCAGTGATCGTGACGGAGTACGAGCGCGTATGGAGCATTCCACCACCCGACCCATTGATGAGCTACAGGCACCGATGGCGCAAGCGACAGCTCAACAGCGCTGGTGCTCCGACCACAACGAAGGTCGAGACAAGTGGCTGGGCCGCAAAGTCGGCCACTGAACAAGCCGTCACCATTTGGCGACCGATGCTTCCACCGGGAATCAAAACAGCTTCGACTCGGACGTGGTTTAGCTTGGGCGACATTGTCAAGTATGGCAACGACAGTCCGGCCGGTGCTGTATTGCTAGTGTCCGATGATGGCAGTGGCCTCTTGTTGCCACCTGTCGGGTACGAGCGCGTCGACGTCACTGGAAAAGGGCTGCCAACCAACTCGGACAGCGACGAGCTGGAACTCCAGCGCAAGCAACAACGATCCGTTTGGTGGCCCATCGCGCCGCCTGGGTATGTTGCTGTCGGGTGCGTGGCCGGGAACAAGGATGATCCGCTGGAGCCGCCAAAGCTCTCAGCTTATCGCTGCGTACGCGAAGACCTTGTTCGCCGAGTCAACAGCTTCCGCTGCGTTTGGCGGTCGCGGAACACGACACCAGGTAGCTCGGGCTGTCGATTTGCCGATATCGAAGACATGCAAATCGCGACGAAGAACCAAGCAGATTTGGGACAGCTAGTGCCTCGGGCTGGCGACCATATATCTGTTCCATCCGCCGATGATGTGGTGGTGGAGACATCGCTGTGGTCGATTGACGCCGACTTCTGTGGAGCACTTGTGCCAGTGATCACACTGAACGACCTCGACAACAGCGAGCCGAGTGTCGCCTTCAGCCTGAACCTTTCGGATGATGACAAGGTCTTGTGCTCGCCCGTTCCAGTGCGCACGGTCATGGCGTTTATCGATGCGACGCTGTACACGTACAAACTGCTAACAGCGGACGCCAGCTGCAAGCTTCCATCGAAGCTCTGCCCGCAGCTCGCACCGGCGCTGTTTGCACTCGCTCGACACGTTCTGAATGAGCGCCTTCCCGATAGCATCCCTCTTGCTGTTGAGTTGCTTCGAGCCCTCATCTCGATCATTCAGAGCGGCTGTTCTTGGCGAGACAAGGATGGACTGCTGTATTGCCGCTCTAAGATCATGGGGCTCAACCAAGACGGAGAGACTGGCGGGGTCATGTTCTCGTCGCTGTTCCAGGCGTTGGTAGAGCTCATGCTCGTGGTCGAAGAGCAGGATCGCGAGGAGCGGTTGCGCGAGCTGTCATCGTGCATGCATAAGGACGGCTCTATCAGTCTTCCTTACCGCTTCCACTTCGCCAAGGAGCCCTTCATCGAGATGATGGTCAGTCACTCGTCCAAGATGAACGTGACGCGGCATTTCTCCGGCGAAGAGCGCAAATTCTTGCTCGACTACCGAGCCGAAGACAGCGGGCCTAGCGACATCAATGCCAGTGGCGAGATCGCGGGACCTACAACCGAGTTCTACTCGTGCCGCTTCGAACATACCCCGGAACTGATCATGACGATGAACGACAAGGTCAAGGCCGAGGTTGTGTATTTCGAAGTGACAGTTGTGGAATGGAGCGATGGTGGTGGTGGAGACGGCACGAACGGCATTGTACCGTCAGGTGGTACACTCGGCTTGGGGTTCTCGCCGCCCGAGTTCCCGCTTGAGGGTGCTCTAGTCGGGCAGAGTCTGCTGGAAAGCAGTAGCAGCAGCACTCGATCGTTCTCGTTCAGTCCGACGAACGGCAAGGTACAGTGCTGCGCCGACGCGTCCGTCGACCGCTGGCGCTGGAACGAGCAACAGGTCACATCGACCTCAGGGGGCGACGTCATCGGATGTGGCCTCCGGCTGGACACGCGGGAGATCTTCTTCACGCGCAATGGCCAGCTCCTCGGAACGGCTTTTTCGTCTGTTGCGCACCCGCGGAAGCTGCACCCGACGATATCCATCAATGCGGACTGCAAGCTGCTCATCAACTTTGGTGCGAGCCTGTCAGCTGCAGCTGCGCCATCAATCGATGGTCGTGAGCTGGTGTCTACTCACCGCACGAACTTCAGCTACCGATTCCACTCGTTGGACTGCGAGAACATCATGGGCTCATTCGAGTGGTTCGAGCAGTTGAGTCAAGTGTTCGGGGTCATGAAGGCTCTCATGGACCCTCGGCGTCCAAGTCCGGCTCTGCCATCAACAGAAGCGACGGCTGGTGCAAAGGTGACAGCTGGTCTGCTACCCGACGAGTTTTTGCTGTCGGCTGACAACTTCCTCTCGGACGTTTCCGAAGATGTGTGCATCCGCGTCGAGAGTGCCCACCCTTACGACTTAGACTTGCAAGAAGCGCTTGTGAGTATTCCACTCGCGACTTCGATCCGTGTCAAGCTCGACCCGCGCTGCGAAACGGCCAATTCGCACTGCCTCCAGATCTTGCAGGGCGGTGAAGCAGGAGACAACAGCGGCGGCATTGGCAGTCCAACCGCGGCTAGCAGTGCAGGCGGAGAGTCGGAAGTGCGTGCGTTCACTGGAGCATGCGGTGCGCAGGAGGTTACGCTGGATGGCGACAGTTTCGTTTGGCGGTTCCCCGTGCAGTCCAACTTCCAGTGCCGCGTCGATCGTGTGCGGAAGGGCCCATACTTGAAGCTCGAGAACCGGGATACGCGTTTGTCGCTCGTGCGTGACAAGGGTTGGCAAACTGCGATCGGCGTCGCTCGATTCGACAGTGGCGTTCACGTGTGGGAGGTGCGGATCTCGTTCGTGACGGCGAGCTCGAACATCTTCCTTGGAGTGGCGCGGAAGGACGTGCGTCTCGACTCCTACCTGGGCAAGGACAACCGTGGGTGGGGCTGGATCGGCAACCGTGCGCTGTGGCACAATGGAAGCAAGCAGCGTGGCACGTACGGCGAGAAGTTCAAAACCGGCGACGTGGTTCGGCTGACACTTGATCTGCGACGCGGAACGCTGTCGTACGCGCTGAACGGGAAGGACCTCGGCGTTGCGTTCGGTCCTGGCGGAACCGGCCCGAAGCTCGAAGGAACGTTCTACCCTGGTTTCGCGCTTTATAACCAGCGCGACTCGATTGATTTGATCGGTGGGCACCGCGTCGAAGACGGTGGAGGGCTGGGCGTCCTTGACGGGGACGAAGAGAGCCCACTTCTTCGATCCGGTAGTGGAGGGCTCATGACTGGCGACGATATGTACTACAGTGAAGAAGAGGAAGACGATGCGAGCGGCGATGCAGGTAGCGTCGACATGAGTATCCCGAACTTCCGCATGGAGCTCGCGATTGTGCTGAGCCAAATGGGATTCCCGATGGAGTGGTGCGTGTACGCGCTCAAACACTGCGACGACGATGCCGAGCAGGCTGCCGACTTTATCTTGGCCAACATGCACAACATGGAGGCGCTCGTTCGCGACGAAGCAGAGACCTTCGCTCGACGTGCCCGCCAGCGCCAGCTGCTAAGTGAACATGCGGCGTTGTCGGCAGTATCTGCTGCGGTTTCAGCCACGGATACTTTGCCGCCGCCACCGCCGATCTCGATAGACAACCTGAGTGAAACACGTGGTGAAGCTTATACGAGCGATGCGATCGCTGCCACCGATGCAACCGATGAGGCAGCTGTGTCTACATCAGACGCAGAAGATCCGCTGGCAGCTTCGTCACTGGCAGCACCGCAGGCCATTGATAAGTGGGGGATCGCGTTCACAGCCGTGCCTGAGTTCTCGATCACCGGTAGACGCCTGCTTGCGACGAAGTACTGCGCCAAGCTGCAGCGTCTGCACGCTTCTCAAGCCGTGTTTACCCACGAGCACGACTGCGCGATCGTCGCAGTGGTCAACGAGGTGTGTGAGACGCGTGCCGAAGCTCTGCTGAGCTGCGATCCCTTGCGAATGACCCCAGAGGAGTTTGAGCCAAGTGACGAGCACCTGCGGCGCTTCCCGTGCCTACGTGATGCACCACTCGCGGAGCTGCAGAAGCGCTTCCTGATCTTGCGCAATTTCAACTGCCGCCTGCAGAACTCGCTCGCATTCATCGACTTGTCAGTCTGCGATCGCGAAGACGATGATAGCGGCAGGGCTGAAGGTGTCCGTCAATCTGCCTGTCGGTCACTGTTGGCACGCGGGGTGCGCGAACTACGAGGAGTCGTGTTCCAGCACGTGAAGCTCGCGTGGTGGCTCACGGTCCTCAAAGACCAGCAAGCACCGGCAGCCGCGCGACCGGAGATCGAGATTGATCGCGGGCGTGCTCGAGACGCAACCGAAGCGACTGGCGGGCGTGATTCGGTGTTTGCGCAGGTAATGGACCAGCTGCATGGGCTGCAGCCGTCGCTGCTGCGAGGCGCTGATCGCGCGTTCAAGTGCCAGTTCGTTGGCGAGTTTGGGGACGACTTTGGCGGGCTATACCGTGAATGCCTCGCGCACATGAGCGCCGAGTTGCAGGCCCGCGACGTGCTGCTTCCTGTGTTACGGCCGTGTCCGAATGCAGTCAACGCCGTGGGCGAGAACCGCGAGTTGTTTGTGCCGAATGTGCACTTGCTGTCGGCACCTCGGTGTGTTGCAATGGCCGAGTTCCTTGGGAAACTGATGGGCATCGCTGTGCGCACCAAGACGCCACTCGACTTGAACCTGCCAGCCGTGTTCTGGAAGCTGATGGTGAGCCAACACGTATACCGCGGGGACATCGAAGCGATCCACCAGGGCTGCTTCCAGGTAAGTCCGTCAGCACCAGCAGTGTATTGTTGTTTGACCGAATCTGACAACGCCCAACTTGTTGCTTTATTGATGCAGGTCGTCGATACCATCCGGAGCGTCGAAAGCCACGGCATCACCGCCGGGATGTTCGACGAGATCGTCGATGCGACGTTCACGGCGCTCTCGAGCTCTCGCGAGCACGTCGAGCTTCTCCCTGGCGGAGCATCCGTGCACGTGACATGGGACGACAAGGACAGCTATGCCGACGCCGTCGAGCGCTACCGCCTGCACGAGTTCGCGCCAGTGTGTGCGGCTGTGCTCCGTGGTGTCGCGACCATTCTCCCGGCGTCAACACTCGCGCTGTTCACGTGGCGCGAGCTGCGGACGCTCGTGTGCGGCAAGCCGACAGTTGATGTTGATCTACTGCGGAGGCGCACGATCTACGGAGACGGCTGCCAGGCCACGGACCCGCACATTGCCTTCTTCTGGGACGTCCTCGGCGAGTTCACTGACGAGCAGAAGTCGTCCTTCTTGCGCTTCGTCTGGTAAGCGGTTGCTGCTCGGACGCCTTCGTCACTACCGCCACGTTGTATCTAACGCTGTGCTGGTTCACAATGACAGGGGTCGCTCGCGACTGCCGACGCACGCCGCCGATTTCACACAGGACTTCAAGATCGCGGGGCTACCCAAGGCAGCGGGTCGTGCCGACATGTACTTGCCGATCGCGCACACCTGTAAGTCAGGCTGTCACCAATGGACTGACGCTCGAGAAGCACTGACCGTGTTGATTCTTGCTGTCCTACGCAGGCTTCTTCTCGATCGACCTGCCGCCGTACACGTCGCGCGAGGTGATGCGCGACAAGCTGCTGTACGCCATCACGCACTGCCAGTCGATCGACGCGGACAACACGACGGTCGCTCAGCGTGCGGGCCAGGGACTCAATTGGACGAACACTGCGACGACCGCGACGGCGACTGCCACGGCTGCCATCTCGAGCGTCATGGCGGGCATGGCCAGCGCTTTGGCTGCAACTATCGACGGCTAGACGACGCATTTGATGTTGCATAAGCTGCATAGTCCTTGAGCACATTTGAATCAAGAGACGCTCTTCTTCACGCGTCGACCAGTGGCGATGCGCTTCGGGACTGCGCAGGCAAACGCACGCGGCCAGTCGCGGTGGTTGGCGAACTCGTTGAGCGCCACCAGCACCGAGTCAATGTTGAGCACGTGCGTGCGAGCGGCTGCGAGGTGCTCGCGCACCGGTAGCCGCACAGTTCGCATTCCTTTGCGCTTGGCTCTCGCCGCTGACTCGCCCTGAAGATGGATGCTCGTCAAGATGACATGGTCGATGACAGCCAACCACGGCAGTGAGACTGCTCGTACCTTGCGGACGGTGCGGTCAGCGATAGCGCCAACGACGTAGGTCGCGGACGGGTCCAGCTGCTCGAGCACCTCGTCGGCGTCTGGTGACAGGTAGACGAGCTTCTCTGGGCTGTACACGAGCTCTACAGGCACGTCATGCCGCCAGATCTGCTGACCACGAAGCCATCAGGTCGTTGGGCCGCCGCCCCTCCCAGTTGAACGATTGCCACGCACCTTCCAGCTCGTTAGTCCGTGCTGTCGGCACAGCGCCGACACCTCTTGCGTCGCAGCGCAAGAAGCCACGCGGAGAGAGAGCAGCGAGTCGAGCGGGCACTGCTTGAGGTATCCGTAGAAGCACCCGAGCTGTTTGAAGACGCTCTGCCGCTCCTGGTGCGCCGTGGATCCAGTGAGCACACATCCTGACCGAGAGATGGCGCCGAGGCCTCCACCGCCTCACCCTGAGCCTCTGCGTCTCGACGAACGACAGATCCACGACGACCTTGACGCCGTGGAGCATGGCGTCCTCGAGCTTTTGCTGGAGTCCACATGAGTCAGAGAGTGGTGCCAATGTCAAAGTCAGGCAGCGCGGCTGGAGAGGTCGCAAGCAGCAGCAGCGCACGTATTGCTCGACGCGGCGCATCTTGACGCGCTCCACCTCCTCTCGCCGCTGCTCGCAGCTCTTGCCGCGCTGCTCCCGCTCCAATTTCTGTGCGCGCGCGGCCTTGGCGGCCTCCAAGCGCTCGTCCTTGCGCGCGCGCCGACCTGCGACGCGTGCCGCGCGCCTCTCTTGCTTGGAGACCCGCGGCCGCTTCCGCTCCGTCAAGGGGAAGCACGGACGCTCCTTGACGCAGTCGTCATGGTGGCGAGGCGGGAGCAAGCAATGCGCTGCGCCGGCGACGACAAGCAGCGCGAGCACCGCCGCGCCGAGCTTGCTCGCTGCGCTCCATGGTGGAGCCATGTCGAATCGTGCAGTACTGTGTGGTCCACACTCTTTGGCAAAAATGAAGGTTTATACGTACTGATTTAAAACAGATTATTGGCATTACTGGAATTGTGAAACCTTATCATATGTCAGTTAAACCTAATGATACATGCTAAAAACCTTATCATAAATTGCAAAATATTTATCATTGTTTTCCACATATTTATCATATTTTCACGAGGAATCGCCATAATTTGTTCCTGCGTCTCGTGGCCAAGCATGGGCAGGCATGGCAAGCGCGCGCGCTCGGGCAGCTTCCAGCAGTCCGAGGGCGACGCGGAGGACCCTCTGGCTCGGCTGCGGGCCTTCCGCGCCCGCATGTTCGACCTCAAGCCGGAGGAGCTGGCGCACGCAGCCGCGTCGTCGTCGTCGTCGGCGGCGGCGGTGGCGGCTTCCAGCGACGGCATCCCCGCGGTGACGTGGAAGCCCGGCAAGAAGAACAAGCCACGCAAGAAGCAGCGGCTTGTGGACGCGCCCGCGGCGGAGGACGCGGCCGTGCCGACCGTCAAGTTCGCCGCGGTGAAGAGCAAGACGAAGAAGAAGGTGACGGCCGAGAAGAAGGAGGACAAGGTGGAGCGGCCGAACGTGGTGCGGATCCCCGGGCAACTCAAGCCGCGGGCCGCCGCGAACGACACGGTGGCTAGCAAGGAGGCGCCGGAGAAGATCAAGCACAAGCACAAGAAGAAGAAGAAGGTGACGAATTGCGCGCAGGTCAAGGCAGAGACGACCGGAGCGACGGGCAAGACGCCGGTGGCCTCGAACTACCCGGCCGCCAAGCCGTTCGAGGAAGGAGAAAACCCGCTGGCAGAGGTGATGAGGCGCGTGCAGGAGAAGATGGAGGCCGAGAGCGCCAGGAGCGCCAGGAGCGCCAAGAAGACGGCGTTCACGGCGTCCGTGACCACAGGCAAGAAGAAGGAGAAGAAGGAGAAGAGGAGGCGCGAGTTGGAGGGCGAAACCCCGATCGTGAAGGCTGAGACGACTGTTTCAGGTGTGACCCCGGCTGTCGACTGCGTGGACGGCAACGAGCCTAAGGCGGAGAGTGTGAACGAGGCGCCAGTGCCGCCCAAGGCGAAGAAGAAAAAGGGTGCGCAGCCGCCAGTCGAGAAGAAACATGCCACTGAAGCACCCGTGTCGCCGTCTCCCGCTGCCAACGCTGGCGTCTGTGCTTCGACCACATCGCCGCAGAAAACGTCGGCAAAGGCCCGAAAGAACGAGAAAAAGAAGATGAGGATGAAGCTTCTGAGGCAGCAAAAGGAGCAGCAGCAAAGTCAGCAACCCGGGCAACAGCCAGGGGAGCAACAGAAGCAGCAGCAGCATGAAGAGTTGGAGCAACAGAACGGTCCTGTTGTACCTTCAGAGACCGCAGAACCTGCACTGAATGAGGACACGGGAGCGCATTCGGGCAAGCGAGAAGGGATGCCAGCGACCTCAATCGCTGCGTCAGCATCGCCTGAACAGCCCCGCGTCAACCCCAAGGCGGGCAAGAAACTGAATCACACGCAACTGAAGCAGCAGCGCGCAAAGACGACAACACCGGCGGTGACGAAGCTTGCACCCAAGCGTGTCGAGAAGCCTTCGAAGCCTGTCAGCACTCTAGCCACTCCGGTCCTCGCCCAACGTCCTCAGTCGCTTCCGACTTCCAAGCCAAAGAAGGCAGTCGTCTCCGACTCTAGTGGCAGTGATGACAGCGACAGCGACGGCGATGCCGATGCCGATGGGTTCGAGAGACGCTCACTGCCAGCACTCGACGCACGCGAGTTGAGCGCGCTGAGCGAGGAAGAAGCCGCGGATGAGCCTGAGGCGTCGTCGTCCTCCTCGGAAGACGAAGACGACGCTCTCCCCGGCCCCCGACACCAGCGACAGTTCTTCTCGGCGCTCATCGACGAGGCCGCGCGAGACACGTGGGAGCTGGCGGAGGTGGGGCGACTCGTGCGCCTCTTCTCATCGCTCGGGTGGAAGCGCCGGACGCACGAGACTGCCAAGTTCCTCCGCCACTACTGCCCCGAGCTGGTGAGCGCCGAGTTCCTGGACGGGCTTGATGTCAAGCTGTCGAGCAAGCAACTGCTGGGCATCTTCGAGCGCGGATCGGGCAAGCCGGAGGTCTTCCTCAACAAGTTGGCGTCCGCGATCGAGAACAACTACTTGCACGCCAAGGACCCGACGGTCGCCGCTGTGCTGACGCGCAAAGTGGACGAACTGCCGGACCCTTCGACACGCAGCATCTGCGAGTTCCTGCTGCCACTGCTCGAGAGCCTGTCGACCGTGCGTGACGTGGGTGTCATCTTGCATCGCTTGTGCCACCACTGGCAGCCTGAGCGCGCGGCGTCGCTTGTGCAGCTGGTGCTGCTCACGAGCGTGTTCGACGACCTCGAGGGCGACCAAGACGAGATCTTGGAGTTCATGCCGCAGCTGGAGGGGCTGCTCGACTTCCCCAGCCGCATGGACCACGAAGACGCCGATGAAGACGGGAACCTGGTGGGCCTCATTGCCAGTGAAGACGAGGGGAACGGCGACAAGCACTCGGGCGGTGAGGACGACGAGGAGGACGACCCGGAGGCTGCACTGGGCGAGATCATGTCCGACGACGAGGAGGAGGAGGAGGAGGAGGAGTACGAGGGCGAGACGGACTCGGAGGAGGAGCGCGAGGCCGCGATCCGGTATGGGCCGGACCAGCGCCGGCGCCGCCGCAGCCAATTCATCCTTGACGAGGCGGACGAAAGTGAAGACGAAGACGAAGAAGAAGACGAAGAGGAAGGAGACGACGACGAGCACGGGTGGGAGGAGCTGGTCGGGTCCGAGGCGGACGAGTAGGAGAGTCCACGCGTCACACTAGAGATAGACACCATTCAAAATGCACGAGGTATACATGCAGCAGTCTCGAAGCTCGCTCTGTCAGCGCTCAGCGCAGTTTGCGGCCGCGCACGTACGCGAGCGCGCGGCGGTCGAGGCGCTTGGTCTTCTGGATGGACACGGCGCTCGACGGCGCCGGATGGTGGTTGTAGTCCGCGATCGAGTGGCTACCCGCCGCCGGCTGCTGCTGCTGCTGCTGGTGGTACGCCAGGTCGTCGTCGTCATCTCCAAAGCCGATCTGCACGGCCAGAGTGTTAGATCGGCGCGACTGGAGGACTGGCGAGTGTGAACGCACCCATTCCTCGGTCGACGCCATGAGGTGGAGAGAGTAGAGCGCCACGGCGAGCTGCACCCACTGGACGATGATCTCCGAACCGAGGAACACAGCCAGCAAGCACTGCAAGACAACAACTACGAGTTAGCTGCAGTCTTGCTCGCTGGATGGCACAGGAGCACCGCATCGCGTACCTGAGCCGCTAGTGATAGGAAGAAGATGGGGCTGCAGAGGTTGCTCGTCTTGAGCGCCGACAGGATGAACGACGTCAGCAGAAGCTCGGCTCCTGCATCATGGGCATACACACGCGCGTCAGCTTTGTGACAGAACAAGCCCCAGCACACAAGGCACTACCGTTCAGGTCCAGCAGGAAGCTGTGGTGCGAGATCCCCTCGACGAGGAACACGAGCGGCAGGATGATGCGGAACGTCGTCATCATCGCCGTCGGGCCATTCGTGCAGAAGAGCTGGACGAGGAACGCGTACCAGAGGCACACGGGAGCCCAAGGCGGTGCCCACGGGAACACGTGGTGCACGAGCGCGGGGAAGCCGTAGAGGAAGGCGAAGCAGAAGCCGATGTGGCGGTGCGACAGCAGCGCGCGGAACGCGACGCGGTGGATGCGGATGAACCACGACGCGCCGTGCAGCGCCAGGAGAAGCACGACGCTGAACACGACGGCGAGCACCGACTCGACGTACGCGAACGCTGTCGACAGCCCGCCCTTGAGGTTCGCACGCTCGACAAACTGCTTCCACCGCGTCAGCACTGCGACGACCGCGGCGACGACGGCCGAGCCTGCCCACATGGCGACGTTCTTCAGTCCACCAAGAAGGCGAGCCAACACGCTTGGCGCGCTACCAGCACCCAGCTCGATCGGCAGCGCCGCCAGCAGATCATCCGCCTGGGCAGCGTCCATGCTGCTGCCGCCCACAGTCGGTGGCGAGCGCTTGTCCTTCTTGCTCTTGCTGGACTTCTTGCGATCCGTCTTCTCCTTCTTCTGCTTCTCTTTGCGCTGTTCTTTCTCCTTGGCTGCGGCCTTCTTGGCTGCCTTGTCCATTCGCTTCGCCTCGCGAGCGCTGGCTGTGTGAGCGGCAGGCATAAAAGACTCGTCCGCGGAAGTCGCCGCGTCCTCGAGGTGGCGAGGAACCACTTCGAACTCGTCGTCCGTAGACAGCTGGGCCTTGTCCATGTCAGAGCTAGAGCCGTCGTTGCTCACAGCATGGCCGCTCTCCTCTCGTTCGTCCATGACGCCGGCCTCAGCGCCGTCTTCGTGCTGATCTGTCAGCGTCGTCGGCGCAGCTTCCTTGCTCTCTGCAGGCTCCGTAGTCGGCGCGGCTGGCGTCTCCAGCGTTTCGTTCTGGCGCACACCCTCGCTCACAGTCGGCCCGTCAGCAGCCTTGACGACTACCTCACCCACGTCGCTCTTGCTCTTCATAGGCGTCGTAGGCACTGCCTGCGTTGGCGGCTTCTCCAAGCTTGCTTCCTTCTTGGCCGCCTTCTGCGCCTTCTTGCTAGACGCGACAACATCCGCAAACGACGCGGACTTGGCTTCTGTGCAGGCCGCAGCCTCGGTGGACTTCGTGCTTGCATCGCTTTGAGCTGGCGCAGTGAGCACCTCTTCGACACTTCCACTCGCAGGCTTTGAAGGCGACATGCTGCCCAACTGCTTCAACTCCTTGGCGTCTCTCTGGCGCCGACGTCGCGACTTCGCGTCCGCCTTCGCTTCATCAGTGAGAGCCTTCGCTGCCTCCTTGGCAGGGTAAAGCTTCACATCAGGGGAACCGCCAGTGCTCAGTCCGCCGGACAGACTACCCTCGACAGTCGCCTTCTCGGCATCCTTGACGCCAGTTCTCTGCTTCTCGCGGTAGACTTGGCGGCGCGATGCAGCAGCGGCACCCGTAGCGGCAGCGGACGGTGCTGCCACGGCAACACTCTTGTCAACCACTCCTCTCGAAGTATTCTTCTTGGAAGGCTGGGCTTTCCCGCTGCTCTTACTGTCGCCGACGGCTTCTTTGAGCTTGGCCTTGGACCCTTCGCGCGCAGCAGGCGCTTTCGCTGGCAGCACGTCACTTGCGTCGGCCGCGTTGACGACATCCATCCCCTGTGCTTTCCTCCGTGAGTCGCCGCCAGTAGCAAGGGTGCCTGTCGCAGCTGCACTGCCCACCGCAAGAGCGTACGAAGACGAACTGGGCGTCGCACTGCTCCCAGGATGGCGTCTGCGGCCTTTGCTCGTCGATGAGGCGTCCGCTGACTGCGCTTCGCGACTCGGAGCAGCGATATCCGACGACGAGCTGCCCTGGGAAGGCGAGGGGGAGGCCGCCGCCGGTCGGGGATCCACCGACGTCACCACTCGAAGCGGCGACTCGGCACTACTGCTGGCTTGCGGCAACGGAGAGCTGCCGCGGGTCTCCTGGCCAGTCTCCGTCCGCCTCCGCTCGCGGGCGGGCTGCTGGCTGCTCCGCCCGCCCTTGGGCTTCGCCTGGACTTCGATGCGGCGCGCGGACGACGCGTCTTGCCACGGCGAGCGCGTCGGAGACGAGTCGCTCGGGATGTCGTTCGAGTGCGCCAGGTCGTCCATTTTGACCGACTGCGTGTTGAGCTCGGCCAAGTCCGTGTTGGGCACGCCGTCTCGGAGGAGCGGCCCGTCTTGGTGCCGCGGCGGCGACGCCCTGCCGAACGCGTCCGACGAGAGGTTCAGGCGCGAGAGATGGGAGCCGATGCGGCCGTTGGAGCCGCCCAGCGGTCTCGCCTCCGCGCTCCCGAACGCGCCAATGGAGGCGCCGATGCCGGCGCTTTTGAACGCGTCAAACGCAGACGACGCGTCCAGCGCTGTGTCGAACTGCGAGTGTGGGCTGTCGCGGCGGCCGAGCCCGGGCGGACTGAGTCCTGGCGGCGTCGGCAGCACCTTCCTGGGCTGCTGCGCGGCGCTGGCCGGGTGCGGTGGCCAGTTGCGGATCGACGGGCTCTCGAAGAATGGGTCGTCCGCCGCGTGGGCGATGAACGGCACGGCCGCCACGGACAGCTCCGAGCTCGCGCTGCTCGTGTCGCCGGCGTACAGCAGCCCGGTCGTGGTGACGACGGTGCCCATGTCGAAGGAGCTGGAGGACGTGCGCATGGGCGGCGGCTGGTCGGCCGCCGCATCCTGCTGGAGGGACCGCGGCGTGCCGGTCAGGTTGCGCGGGCGAGTGAAGGACTGGCCGCGGTCGAACATGCGCGCGGACGGCGAGCGGAGGGACCCGGGGAAACCGAAGCCGGCCCTGCCCGCCGCCGCGTCGCCGCCCCCGGCCGCCGTCCGCTCGCCAAACTCCAGCGAGGCGGATCCGCGGCCGGGGTCGTGGATCTCGCCGCCCAGGTCCGACAGCAAGTAGTTGGCTTGGCGCGGGGAGCTGGCGGCCGGCGAGCCCGCCGAGCGGAACGGCGAGTGGTCCATCACGGACGGGCGCAGCAGCGAGGGTGGCGCGAACTCCTGCACGGCGGGCGACGAGCCGCCGCTGGTCCTGCCCGAGCCAAAGAAGGCGGCCGAGGCGGCCGAGGACGGCGTCCCGATCGGGCCGAAGCCCGGCGCCGGTGGCGTGGCGAAGCGGCTGCAGACAAGAGCAGCAGCAGCAGCAGCGGGGTTAGTCGTCTGTGAGCCTGGCGGCTGTGACCGAGGGCGGCGTACGCGGGCTTGGGCGGCGAGTCGTCGGCGATGCCATTGGGCAGGAAGTAGGCCATGGCCGCGTCGTCATCCGCGTCGCCCGCGTTCATCGCGGGTCTCGCGCGAGGGCGGAGCGGACGGGCGGGAGGGGAGGAGCGGACGGGCAGGGGGCCGCGGGCAGGGGTGACCTGCGTGGAGGGGGGGCGAGGGCGGCGGCGAGGGGCGGCGGCGAGGGGCGGCGGGGTGAGCCTCGCGAGGCGTCGGCCGCGTGCTTGGCTCGCGTTGTTGTGCGGTTATGCGGCGCCTCCTGCGGCCAGTTGGGTTGGGTTGATAACGGGTCGTGTTGGTATTTACCGAATGAGTGGGAATAATGATGATAACGAGTGGGAAATGGGCATACTGCGCGCAAGATGTTACAAACATTTCCATGACGGCTTCCTTCAAGACACGAGCGAGGCAACGGCGAAGGCTCCGCCGAGACTGTCGTCTTCATGCTCAGTGCGCTGCCACGCTCGCTCCTCTCTCGTTGTGTCTTGTTCGTGGACGCAGAGCCTGTGGAGATTTCCCAGCGACGCCCGTCATGAAGCAACACGGACGCGAATCACGAGAAGACCCGGCGGTGCCAGCGCGACGCGATACAAATACATAAGTAATCGAGTACGAAGGGTGGCGGCCAACGCCGCGTCCGTCTGCGGCGCAGCCGGCTCGAGAGCAGCCCAGCCGCTCGCTCGCTACTTGTCCTTCCATGCACAGCGCGCGCCGCACCACCGCCCAGCGTGTGGCTCGCATGTTGCAGCCGCCACCGCTCGTCGTTGGTGCACTCAGCAGGATCAGTCCCAGCGACAGCCAGACGCTCGACCGCCATGGGGAGCGACAGAGCACAGCACGTAGGTATCTAGTCTGCACGAGGTCGTTGCGGTGTCGGGCTGCAGAAGGACAAAAGCGCCACGGTCAGACACTTACTTGACTGGGAAACACAACGACAACAAGCCGGACGGACGTACCACACGAGGTACTCTTCTTGATCGTCGCTCGAGCTGTCGTCTTCGTCAATGTTCATTGTTGTGATCGAGCTCTCCAGCTCGGCGATCTCTTCTTCCACTACAGACAGCGCGGGCGTTAGAGGGATTCCCATCTCCTCTCCGAACGGATTCAAGGCGAAGCAACATACCTGGAATGACGGGACGAAAGCCCGCAGTGTGCGAAGTCGATCGCAACTGGCGGCGAAGGCGGTTCTGGTCCGTCTCCGAGCACTCGGTGAACTTGTGCGATTGGACCGACGTTGGCTCGGTCTCCGCTTTCAGCGACACTTCCGTGCGGCACAGGGGGCAAGACGTGTGGTTCCACAACCACTTGTCAACACAGCAAGCACTGCACATGTCCAGTGTTGGTCAGCAAACCCCAAATATCAACCACCAAAACGAAGAGCACGGACGTACTGGAAGAAATGTTGGCAGGGAAGCGTCACAATGTGGTCGCCAATGCCGTAGCGGATCTGGCAGATCGTGCACTGCTTGTCCGTCTCGTTCACCGTGCCGAGAGCGATCGGCAACTGGTAGCGAATCTCCACCGGAAGTCCCCTGAGGAAAACAAAAGTCAGCGTGTGCTGATGGTCGATCATGGCATGCCAGCATCGGCTAGAGCACTCACTTTTCTTCATACAGCGGGCTGAAGCACTCGAGCTCGGGGCTGCTGCTGAGCGTGCATCCCTGCAACATCGCCTGCCGGAGGTACTCTTCGCTTGACATTTTGTTCTCACAGGTGCTGCGGTCGTGCTTGTCCTCACTGCCGCCACAAGAGCGGTGAAAACGAGAGTTAGCATCGCAACCAAGAAGGAGTTGCAATCAATCAAAACCATACCAGGTGAAGGAGTGGTCAAGCGACGACAGCTGGCTCAGCTCCTCGTCACTGCTGCTGCTGTCAAACAAAGGCATCGCGCGTGAGACGGACCGGTTGTGAGTGCAGCAGCCATGAGCGACTCCTCACCTTGACCCCGAGCTCATCATGGACCAGTCGTTGGACTTCGACACCGTTGCGTAGTGCCACCCGCTGCTCTTCGACTCGAGAGTGTCACATCCTTCGATCGCGCGCTTCCGGGCGTTGTTGTACTCCATATGCCGTTGACGAATGCAGTCCTGCAAGACGGCGCGTGCGCAGTCCACGACCGGGTCCGAGCGGCCAGACGAGGCAAACGGCGACACCCCAAGCGACGAGAGTGAAGTCGACGACGTTGACGAGCTGGTCGACGCGGTCGACGCCACCGACGCGGGCGGCGCAATCCCAGTGCTCGGCTTGAAGAACACTTCAGAAGAGCGCGATCGGTCGCTTGGGCTCGAGCTCTTTCGGCTCGCCTTCACCTGGGCGTTCGCGAAAGCGCTCAGATACAACTCCGTGTTGTCGTCTTCATCAAACTCGGGCAGAGACGGCCGGTACGACCGCGAGCCGTGAATGATAGTGCGCGAGCCCGGCAGAGGACCGGTCACTCTCGAACTCTTCTTCTCTTTCCTGGTCACCTTCCGCTTGCTCGCCGGTCCCGTCGACCACGCGATCTGTGAGTGTGGGATCGGGTCCGATGCGCCAAAGGTCGACGACTTCTTCGCTGCAGCATGTCTCGAGCTGGTGGCGCTTCTTGATGGTGTGATAACTGCTTTCTTCTTGCCGGAAGCAGTGCCGCGGCGGGTCGAAGCTTGAGACGAGAAGGAGGAGAAGAACTTGGGCGATCCCGACGACGCGGCGATGGTTGACGCGGTTGAGGCCAGCATGGGCGCCCAGGTGTCGCGAAGCGCAGCAGCAGGCACCGCGGCTGGGTCTTCTCTCGCTGGCGCCGGGGTCGCGGCGCGGGCGGCGCGCTTCTGCCAGCGCATATTCTCCGCCGGCGAGGCCGAGTGTGTCACGCTACTACAACTAAAGCTATGATTAATACTACTATTGTTTTTGCTGCCGGCGCCGAGCGGGAACAGCTCGCCGTGGCCATGAAGATGCGGCGCGGCACTGCCGCCGCCGCCCACGCCGCTGGCGGCTACGCCCGCGAATTGGCTCGACGGCGAGCTGGCGGGCTTGGGGACGCCGTCCGAGGACGACGAGACGCTGCCGCTCTTGCCGTGCGTCCAGCGCCACCACGACCCTTCGGCCTTGCCGGTCGTCGCACGCGAGGCATCACTCCCCTTCGCGTCCATAAAGCCCAACCCTGAGTGTCTGCGCCGTCAACCAGGAAAAGAGATAAGAGAAATTAGCTCACGCACACCAAGAGCTGCTGGCAGTGACGCGGCGCAGCTAAGAATGCAGCGCACCTCTTATTCCCCGATACCGCTGTCGAGTCGGACAGGAGAGCGGAAGCGATCAAGTCTGCGCGGATAAGAGCGAGCGGCACAGCGATCCCGTCAGACCTACCCGATCGGTCCAGCGACTTGGCGGCGTTCGACGCTCGTCGAGGCGGTCGAGACGTACGTGGCTGAGGGCGTGGCGCGACTCGGGCATCGAGCGATCGGCCGGAAGCGACGGCGGGAGGGTTATAATAAGACGCGCGCGGCGGGGCGGGGGCGGAGGCCCGGGACGTCGGACGCGGGGCGGTGGCGGCGAGCGGAGGCGGCCGATGCGGTGCGGGGGATTCCGCGCTCGGGTCGTCGCGCGGGGTCGATCCGCGGCGCTGCTTGTGCGTGCGGCCGGCGGTCGGTCGGCGTGTCGGTCGGTCCGGAAAGTCGGGGCGGACTTTCGCACACTGGGATTGAGTATCGCGCGTTCTTCTCCAAGGCTGCCCCGAGCCTTTTGGCTTGTGCCTTGCGTCGGCTGTTGTGGCCGGCCGGCGGTCGGCAGTCGGCAGGGAGGGGGCGACGGAAAAGAAGGCGGCGGGCCTGCTTTTTTTAGCGGACGCATCCTGACCCGACCCGACCCGACCCGACCCGACCCGCTTGGCACAGGTCCCAATAAAACTACACGAACATGGGGGCGGCGATACTTCTCGTCTGTGAAACCACGGGGCACAAGCCAAAACTCGACACATCTGGGTCGAAACGGCACTGGAAACTTGGCCCATCACAGCCCGGCCCAGGTTTGTTGGGACCTAAAGAACCCGGAAGGAACCCGACCCGGCCCACAGTGAACTTCCACATACAAAGTTGAAGTGAACAGCGGGGCGGCCGCCGACGGTTGAGCGGTGGCGGCGAAATGGCACGGACGCACACCATGGGCTCCGCGTCTGCCTGCCTGCCCGCTGCGCTAAAGGCCACGCGGCCAGGCGATCGACCGATCGGATCCGAGCAATTCGATCGGCTTCTGGCCGTCCACCGGGTCGCGGACGCGCCCGCTCGCTGGCCGCGGATCGCGCCGGACGCGGCAGGATGGGGATCAGAAAGGGCCAGCGGCCGTCTCCTTCCTTCCTTTCGTCCCCTTCCCTCGCTCTCCGTCCCATTGGACTCCTATTGGACGCGGCGGTGGTGATGGCAGGGGAAAGGGGGGAGGGTTGGCGGCGGCGCGATGGCTTGGCGAGTGGGTGGACGGCCGCGGCGGACGCGGGCTGCTGGCGTGCCCAGGCTGCTGCTTCTTCAATGATCCCCGCGTCATCATGGGTGGCGGACGGAAGGATCCTCGGATCAGTTCTGAGCGACTCCCAGTCCGTGACGACGAGCGTGGTCGTCTCCAGTCAGCAGTCCATGCAATGCACAGTCTTGATACTTAGCGGCCGGCAGCTGCTCACGGCCAATGTATCCCTCCGCCGAGCCGCCACTACGCTCGGCGGCGGCTCCAGCGGGTCGGGATGAAGCAAATCTCTCCTGAAAGCGAGGGCCCCTCCTCTCTCCAAAGACATGCAACGTCGTCACCTCCACTCGCCCCCAAGGCTACGCCACCTTGGCCAGCTCCCACGGCTGCCACAGGTTCTCGCCGCTGCTCGTCTTGCGGCGGCTGCGCGGGGGCGACGCGTGCGCGACGCCCGTGATGTCGATCTCGTCCTCCGTGTCGAACTTGCCCTCCTCGTCCGACGACATGGCGCCGTACTTGCGCAGCTCGTCACCGTGCACGAACACGGGCTCGGTGCCCATCCCGGCGCTAGACGTCGAGCTCTCCGAGATGAAGCTGTCAAACATGACCTTCTGCTGCCGCGGCGCGCCGCGCTGGTAATTGTCCGCGGCTGCCGGTCGGCCGCTGTCACCTCGGCTGCTGTCACCTCGGCCGCTGTCACCTCGAGCGAGAGGAGCGTTCGACCGTGAGCCTCGCATCGAGCTCCGCGGCTGCTGGCGATGGTCCGACCGGCTTCCCGACGTGCGACTGCTGCCGTGGCTGAGGTCGAGTCCCGGCTTCTCCGGGTACATGTGGAACTGCCCAGAGGCCGAGCTGCTCGAGGCCGACGGGGCCGCCGCCGCCCGCTCCTGCTCCTTCCGGCGCAGCCGCTCCTGCTCGGCCAGCGTCAGGGCCGAGAACTTGGTCGTGTCCGCCCCCTCGTCCGTGTTCTTGTGCCCCGCCTTCTTCATGTGCGACGGGCGCTCCGGCAAGTAGTCGTTGAACACGTCGTACGCCGCGTCGTTGAGCGCGTTCGTGCGCGGGTCCGGCCGTGGCACCGGCGGCGCGTGGCGACCAGGGACGCGGCCCAGCGACTCGCGCATCGGCATGCTGGCGCGCTGCGACTGGGTCATGCGCTGCGACTGGCCGAGGCTGCCGCGCTGCGACTGGCTGGCCCGCGCCGGCATGCTCTGCTGCTTCATGAGACTGCCGCGCTGCGACTGGCTGCCCCGCTGCGACTGGCTGAGCCGCTGCGCCTGCAGCGTCGTCGAGGCGGACGCCGGGATCCAGCTGTTGCGGCGCGCCAGGCCCGACGCGCGCTCGCGGTTCGTGAACGTCTCGACCACCATCGACTCGCGGATGTACTCAATGTCCGAGCCCGAGATGGGCGTGGCCGTGTCCACGAGGAAGTTGCGCACAATGTCGAACGCGTAGCCGCCGCACGTGGGGCACTTGGGCGAGTCCGAGAAGGTCCACGAGGCGAGCAGGTTGACGAACGCGCGCAGCGCCTTGACGCGGTAATTGACGACCGGCGACGAGCGCGAGACGAACAGGTGCTTCTTCGGGAAGGCGAAGAGCTTGAGCGCGTGCAGGTAGTGCTCGCATCCCGGGCACGTGTCGGGCGACGTCGAGAGGAACTTGACGAGCTTGTCGCGCAGCGCCAGAAACTCCGAGTACCGCCGGTGCACCTCCCACGTCTGTCCGTTGGCCGTGAACCGGCCCGCGAGCCGGTAGAGCGTCACGCCCTGGTACGAGCTGGCCGACAGCAGCCAGACGCGCAGCTGCTGCTCCTTGTCGCCGGCCATGTTCACCTGGCCCATGCTCATGCGCGGCAGGTGGTCCAGCGACTCCCTCATGGCGCCTGTCACGCGGCGGAACGACCCGGACGCGTCGGCTGACTGCTTGCGAGTGTGGCGACCGCTGCGAGGGCGTGAGCGCAAGCGTCGCCGAGCGTCTGTCTCCCCCTTCGGAGTCCCCAATGCAGTCGGATTGTGGGAGAACCCGACCGACCCGACCGTGGAGTTGTTTCCAGGCACGCGCGCGAGTGTCCCTAGAATGACTCCCAGGAAGTCAAGATGGAAGGGAACAGACCCGCCCATCTCCGGCTTCACGGACTTTTTTCAGCAGGCGAACAATCAACACCCAGTTTTGGTAGATTTATGTCAGTACATGTGTGGGCAGAGTCCATCGATAGAGAGTTTATATTGAACTTTGTAGCGGAAACATATGAGGCACTGAGATAGATGCGGTCGTGGGTGGCGGTAACGTTCTGGAACGACAGCTTGACAGCAGCTTGAAGATGAGTTGCTTGAGGTATGTGAGATGGGGTTCAACCACCTGCAAAGAGCCCTTCGTCGACTCGAATGCACGACAATGGCATGATGAGACTGCCGAGGCTGTTGTCGGGCGTCTGCTCGTATCTCTGTGAGCGTCGATGACAAGGCTCGGCACCAAAGCTGGCGGTCTCTGTCCGAGTCCGTGCACAGGTGCGGTCAGGATCCGCTTCATAGGATGGCGCGCGCTGCAAGTGTCCCACGGAAGCGTTCGATGGGGGTGCGCCAGCCAACTCTCCAATCATTCGGATACGAGCTCGCTGTCGACGCGGCCATTGTCATGTATGGACGCCGCTCTGCGATGATGGCTGGTATATGAGGCAGCCCGCTCCAGTCCGCATCGCCCCCACAGACGAGTCGTGAGGTGGACCACATGTATTCCATCCTGGTGCCAATTCCCCAAGTCATGTAAAATCGTCCAGGAAAGATGAGGACGCACTTGGAAGCAGCAAGTGAGCAGACGCGTCCCCAACATTCGTTGCAAGCATCCAGCGTGCTCGAGCCCTCCCGTCCCCGCCTGTCTGTCCCCGCCTGCCGAATTGTCCTGCATCAATAGCAGATCAGTCGTGCGACCATCCGCAATCGCCACACCATCGGGGATCAACCAGAACGTCAACCGCTGTCGGGTCTCTCCGACACCCAGCGTCTCACTGCAGCACGGTCACGACGGCGATGCCGGCATGCTCAGCTGTCCCCACCTGTGCAGACAAGCAGCGCACAGAATATCCATGAACGCGCGGCAAGGACCCAGTCCGCTTGGGCAGCCATTTCCATGAGCAGCCGGCGGATTCCCAGCTCCAGTCCCGTGGCCGTTGAGCCGAGCGCGAGCTCAGAGCCCCGGGTCGATCCAATCTGACCCACAATCCGAAAATATCGGCACAAAATCAGTCGAGCAGCACGAAAATCCCCCGTCTTGTCTGCTTGGTCCGCCTCTTCGCCAGCCAGAGAGCGGGGTATTTTCACTGGACAGAATGGTTCAGTTCCCAAGGGTGGACCATATGCGGCAGGTATTTTGTCCAATCCGCGCGCGCCGTGGTTCCCCTCCTCTGGATCTTGGTCACCGATCGGGACCAGCAGCCTCGGCTCCGCCACCGACCCGTGTGCCGCTGAAGCGCTGGGGTGGCGCGCATCCGACAACACGACCTATTTCACTCGCGTTCACTATGGTGGCAGCGTCCTTTCGGATGCAAAAGACTCGCACCCAGCACGACAGCTGGAACGTCGCGTCGTGTGGATCCGCTGCGCCCGCCCTGGATTGTCTCGCTCCCTGTGCGGCGCGCCGGCGTCCGCCGCCAGGAGGACGCTACCAGCCGGACACGACGCCAGTCGCTCGCCCATGGACACCACTGCCCAATCCATTCGCCGACTTGCTCCATCAAGCGCAGACAACCGGTTTCGACTAAGAAGCGGCTTGGAAGCTCCACGGCACCGCCCGGTATCAGATCCCTCTTATCCGGACACTGCCGACGACATGACGGAGCGCTTCAGCTACTCGCGCAACGGCGTGCAGGGCCGCGTGGACGAGAACTGCCTCGTGCGCGTGACGATCCCGTCCGTGGACACGGAGAGCGGCAAGCGCGTGGCGTACCGCGTGCGCATGCTCAACCTGCAGACGCGGCAGGTGTGGGAGGTCTCGCGGCGCTTCTCCGAGTTCCTCAAGCTGCGCACCGAGCTCATCGCGTACCTGGCGGGCGCCACCAAGAAGTGCCCCGGGTGCGTCAACTACGAAAAGGTGCTGCTGCGCTTCGAGTTCCCGCGCAAGCATGTCTTCACAAGCGACTCGCCGGTCGTCGTCAACTACCGCCGCAACGCGCTCACGGCCTTCGTCGCGCTGCTCGCCTCGCACACGTTCACCTCCTCGCCCAAGTGCCCCACCTGCAGCGGCTTCGCCTTCACGGGCGTGCGCGACTTCCTCACCGAGAACCTCATCGTCAGGGACGGACAGGTCGCCAACTCGCCCGTCGCCGACGACGAGAGGCAGTCCGTCGCGCGCGATACCATCCGCGACTCGATGAACGTCAAGGACTTCACCGACTCGCACCCGGCCGCGAGTCTCCGCCCGGTCAACAGCGACGGCAAGTTCACGAGCGAGATGCGCGTCAAGACGAACAAGCCCAAGCCCAAGCCGACGGCGCCGCAGCAGGACCACCATAAGCACCACCGGCACCACAACGCGGAGAAGCCCTCAGGTTCCAAGCGTGACGTCAAGACGAAGAAGCAGCAGTTCGTGGAGCAGCCGCTGCCGTCGCCGCCGGTCCAGGCACGAGACAGTGTGTCGTCGACGGGTTCGAGCAGCAGCAACCCTGCCTCGCCGGCGTCGTTGCCACCGTCGCCGCAAAAGGTTAAGGTCAAGACGTCGACCAAGCAGCTGGAGTTTAACGAGGAGGAGAAGGAGGAGGACGACGATGAGGGCTTCTCGTCGTTTGTTTTGCCCAAGTCCACCGCGGACAAGCCCAAGACGGTGGACGCCAGTGTCGAGGCGGACAAGCCCAAGAAGAAGCGCTTCCACTTCACAAGCGGCAGCCCGCGCGAGTCGATGGACCGCGAGAGCACCATTAACTTTGACGACGACGACGACGAGGAGGAGGACGGAAAGGAGGACGAGGACGAAGACATCAACCTCGACTTTATGAAGTCCGTGTCGGTCGTCAAGAACTAAACCTTAGAGCAGATCCGCCGGGTGGCGAGGATCCTGGCCTGGTTCCCTCGCCGTCAACGTGCGGATCGCATCAGACGACCTCGGCAGCAACACAGCTGCGCGATTTATACTAGATGCTCTCGTCGACGGCGTCTGCCATCGATAGCTGGCGCGCGCTCCCGTCCTTCAGTATTATCATCTTGCATGGACTGTGTGTAATAAAGGTCTATCGAGCAGTCTTCGATTCGCGCTATGATCACGAGTCGATGGCAACCACCAGACAAGGAAGTGCATGCGCAGGTTGAAAGTGAAGCCGAAGCCAAGCCGAGTGGGTCGCGTACATTCATCGATCAAGAGCAGCCAGTCGGTGCAGGGCGTCACAGCCGCTCGTCGTCGTCAAAGTCCGGCTCGTTGATCTTGTCGATGGCCGCGCGGATGAGGTTGTTGTCCTTCGGGTGGAAGTACAGCGCCGTCGTGAAGTACCGCAGCGCGTCCTCACGCCGGCCGAGCCGCTTGGCCACGCGACCCATCATGAAGTGCACCGACGACTCGCGCGGCGCAGAGTTGCGCACGACGCGGAGTTCCGCGAGCGCCTGCCATGAGTAGAAGCACCACACCACTCAGTCCCTTCGTCGGTGCATTCGATGCGTCAACGCTGATAGAGCATGTACCTCGTCGAAGCGCTGCTGCGTGATCAGCACATTGGCTCGCTGGAAACGCGCCTGCGGGTTGAGCGGCTGCAGATCGCCGGCAGTTGACAGGGCTGCCAGCGCGTCGTCGAAACGGTGCATGGCGTGGAGCACCATCCCGAGGAAGCAGTACAGTAGCGAGCTGCGCGGATTGATCTCGAGCGCGCGCTGGAAGTGATACTCGGCGAACTCGAACTTCTCCTGGCGGTAGTAGATCGTGCCGAGGCCGTACCAAGCGTTGTAGTGGCGCGCGTCGGTGCGGATCGCGTGCCGGTAGCAGTTCGTGGCCTTGTCAAAGTCCTCGTTGGACACATACTCGTGGCCGGCGAGAGTGTACGCGTACGTGTACGTCGGGTCCAATTGGATGGCCTGTTCAATCAAAGCGTTGGCAAGTCAGCAGGACATCATAGTGCTACGTTGATCGACGGTCTGTTACCCGCTGGAAGAACGTGAGAGCCGTGTCGTGCTCCTTCTGGAGGCTGAAGCAGTTGCCCGCGACGCACCAAGCCTCCCGGGAGAGCCGATCGAAGTCTGTGACCTGCTGCGCCAGGTAGGAAAGCTCGACTTCTTTCTTCAGATGCCACAGCGTCGTAGAGTACAGGTCCAGCCCTTCCATACGATACGGCTCGGCGCGGAACATGGCGCGGTACACATCGTGCGCCTGGTGATGATGACAAGTCTTGAGCGTTAGACTTGACCGAGGTGATTCCACCGCAAATAGAGAAATGCGCACACCTTCTGATAGTCTGCTATCTCAAAGTACGCGCGGCCAGTCTGCTGCAATGCCCACCCTGAGTCGCGTTGGCTGTGCGGAAGCCTCTCGAGCAACTCCAGGGCTTCCGAGCACTGGTATGCGCTCAGGCGCTGATAGATCGCCCCAAAAGAGCTCAGCAAGCGACGAAGCTCCTGCGCCATCAGCTTGAATGTCAGCAAACAACCATGACAACAGCGTCCATGACACACCAACAACTATCTACCTGTTGGCCTAGCCGTGCTCGGTCGTTGCGGTCGCTGTATTTGCGTCTCGGTTTGTGAACTCCATCGTCGTCGTCATCAAATGTCCGCACTGCATCTGCCATCTCGACTTCATTCTCCTGCGGCTGGGCATTCAAAGAGGTGCATGCATCGGTATCAATCGCCGCAGAGCGAGCTGGCACGTCCCCATGCACTCTCCCCGTACCTGCGGCGAGTCGTCGGAAAACGTCGACGAGAACGAGAGCCGCCCGTGGCGCCACAACTTCTCTTCGGTGTCAGCTAGCGGCCGCCGGAAGGCCTTTCGAGGCTTGTTGTTTGGCGCAGCCACACTGGCCAGTACTCCCCCGCCCACGCGCGGTTTCTTGACGACCTCATTGCTGTAGCGGTCCGAGATCGGGGTCTTGAACGCCACGTGGTACGGCGGCTTGGTGGAGCCTGGCTTGGGCCGCGTTGTCACGTTCTCACTCTGCGGCGTCGCCAGCTCCATCAGCGACCGCGGGCGTGGAGTAGAGAACGACTCGTCCGACGACCCGCCGTTGCCTAGCGCATCGTTGTTGCTCGCCTCCTCCGAGCTCTCTCGCTCCTGCTCCGAGTCCTTCAACGTCGAGTAGTGCTCGTCGTCTTCAGCGGGGTCTTCTAGGAGACATATCGACACCAACGGTTTGATCAATCACCACGCTGGTAGTTGAAGGCAATGGGTATGAAGCAGCGTGCAACCCACCACTATCGAAGCTCGTAGACGGCCCAAAGAACCTCGCCGCGTCAATGTCGGCTCCCAAGTCGCATAGCGCCTCGTACGCGGACCACAGGAACGGGTCCATCTCCAGACTATCCACGGGTGCATCACTTGGTCAGGCATTGTCGCTTCGAGGCGAGCAGTGCAAGCGGACGGCCCACCTTTTGATAAAGTAGTCGACCGCTTGCTGGCGGCGGTTCGCGCGGGAACAGATGCGGCCCATGAGGAGCAATCCTGCGGCTCCCATCGGGATCTCGCGGTCGTCCACGGCTCCGCCGGCCAGTGGTGGTGTGCGCTCTCCTTCGTCGCCCAGCAGCGCGTCCTCCGCCTCCGTCAGCCGGCCCTGCTCCAGGCAGCACGAGGCCAGCAGGTAGCGGTTCTCGGCGCGCCGCGCGCCGGCCAGCACGGCGATCGCGCGGTTCTTGCGGCCCGCGCGCGCATAACAGGTGGCCAGCAGGTGGATATGCTCCTCTGACCGGTTCTGCGCGATGGAGAGGACGCAACGGCAGGTGTTAGGACAAGGAAGGCGGCGGCGAGCCTCAACCGCTTGCGGGAGGCGTTCATTCGGCCTCCACAGCCGGCAGAAGACGTACGAGCGCCACGAGCCGCTCCGCCAGGAAGCGCGCCGTGTCGTACACGCAGATGTCCAGGTACGCGCGCGTCTTGAGCGCCAGCGCGGCCTCCAGAGCGCCGTCCGCCGCCGTCGCCGTCATCGCGACCGCCCAAATGGCTTGGACTTGGACCC
>JAADYB010000011.1:0-86482 GCA_023338075.1 Phytopythium litorale
CGTGCTGTCCGACACTTCCTCGAACGTGGCCCACGACACCGTCATCCCCGTGCCGGTCGTCTCACCAGCGAAGGCCAGATGGATCTGCTGCGGGTAGTAGTTGACGCCGTCCTTGACGCGGCATGACTCGCTCAGCGTCAGATCACCGAAGCGGTACTGGTACGAGCAGAGCGCCGAGGGCTGACAGCTGAAGGCCGACGTCTTCCACACGCACGTGCTGTCGTCCACGATCGTGTTGGCCGAGGCGGCCTGGATCGCCACGGCCACCGCCAGCAGCGCCGTCGTCACCACCTTCATGCTGTTCGGTCCTCTGGGAGTCAGTCGAACGGGTCCTCGCGGGTCGGCAGAAGGAGAAATAGCTGGCCATGGACCGTGGATCGGTGAATTCAAGGAGCCCGATGAATAGATGAGACCGACCACTCCTTTCCCTTCCAATTGCTCTCTCGAGTGAGCCCGTCGACTTGTTTCTGCTCGCAGTCGTCTGGTCGCGAGTCACGAGTCGGATCATTTCGGCTCGCGAGTCACACGTGGAGTTGACGTTCCATCTGACCAGCTGGTGCATACAAACTCCAAGAGAGAATGCGCCAGCGCACCAGCATGACGCCGAGGAGGTGAGCAATGCGCGCCGATAAGAAATGGAAAGGAGCGGAGCTGCTCCGGGTGAGAGGCGCGTTGCGACCGCCCGCGGGACGCGAGTAACGCTCTCCTCATCCCGCGATGGGCACAGGACGGAGCTTCATGACGAGGATCGTGATGAGCTTCGTCCATCGTGGACCGCCACCAACGGAACGCAGGCGACATGTCTGGCGGTCTCTCATTACCTATTGGCGGGCAAATCCTCTGGGTGTGGATTCTCGTCCCGCTCGACAGTCTTGAAAGCAGGCGGAGTGGGTGGGTGACGGCAACTCGCCTTTGGATCGCGGCTGCCATGTGTTGGATCCACCCAGGAGAGCGAAATGTGAGTCTATGAGCAAGGTTACGACGCTTTGATTCACTGCATGGAGGTGCTAAGCGTTCGTCTCGTCGATAGCCATGCGCGCGAGGTTGCGCAGGTACTCTTCCGGCACGCCGTCCTTCTGTAGCTTGAGCAGCGTGTCGCGGCGCACCTTGTCGGCCAGGATGCTCTCCTTCTTGCTCTTTTTGATCAGGAACTTGGCGTCGTTCGCCTCGAACAGCTTGGCCTTCTGGCGCCGCTGCTCGTTGCTTGCGATCTGCTGCAGCACCAAGTCGCCGTGCTTGCCCGCCGCCTCGCGCACCTCCATCTCCTCTGCTCTCCGGCGCTCGTACTCTTGGTCCACGGCTTGCTGCGTCATTCTCTCCATGCGCATGTCCAGATCCTTCTCGCGACGCACCTGCTCGGCATGGAGCACCTCTTGCCGCTTGCGGTCCGCGTCGATGCTCTGCATCAGCGCTGCCTTGGCCTCCTTGTCGCGCTTCTCCTTCAGACGAGCATTCTTCTCGGTCTCCTCGAAGGCGCGCTTGGCGCGGAACTCGTCCTGCTGCGCCTGTTTGTCCTGCGCCTTCTCCTGCTGCGCGCGCAGCTTGGCGACGCGGATCTCCTTGGCCTTGCGGATCCGCATCTGCTCTTGTTGGTGCGCCTCCTCCTCCTGCGCCTTCTTCCGCAGGTACGCCGCAGCCACCATCTCTTCCTGCTTCTCCCGCGCGACCGCGGCCTCCTTCATCCGCTTGATGTTGTCGTTCGTCGCGGCGACCTGCTTCGACACCTCCTTCAGGTGCTCGCGGTGCTGCTCCAGTTTGTTCTTCTCGTCCGCCTCGTACTGCTTGTAAGTGTTGAGGATCTTCTGCGCCTCGATCGCCTTGGCCTCCTCGTCCCAGATCACCTTCTTCTGGCGCTCTGCAATCTGCTGCTCCAGCATCTGACGCGCCTCAAGGCGCTTGAGGCGCGCCTCCTCCTCGTCCGACCGCCGCTGCTGCAGCTCGGCGATACGGTCACGCTCCATGATGCTGTCGTGGATGAGGTTGTACTTGTCCTCGGTCTGCTGGCGAGCCTTTTGGTGCTGCTTGAGCTGGTCGCACTTCATGTAGCCCGTGGCCGCGACCGCGAACGAGTTGATCTTGCGCAGCGACGTCAGATGCGGGTTGCGCATCACCTCGTCGCCCGTGAGCGGTGCGCGGCGGTCCGCTTCGAGCTCCATCTCCATGGCGGACTGCTCTCTGCGCACGCGCACCTCTATCTCCTTGTCCATCATGCGCTTCTTGCGCTCCTGGGCCTCGTGCCTCGAGGCTACGAGCTGCGCCTCGCGCTCCTGCTGTTTGCTGCGCAGCGCGTCGTCCGTCAGGATCACCGCGCGTTGCTGTCGCCGTCGAAGACCGACGTGTCGTTAGTAGGCTGCCGCTCGCCAAATCGAAACGAGAGACAAGGCGTTCGACCGACCTTGATGCGCTCGAGCTCGGAGACGTCTACCGCCTTGGTCACGCCCGCGATGTCCTTGCCCGCGAGCCGGTTGGCTGTCGCGCGCGTTGGGCGGTCGCCTTCATGTCCCTGCGGCGCCGACCGCGGCTGCCTCGCGCTCGCTGCTGGCGGCATCTTGAGTTCGCTCCTCACGACCTCACGACTGCTCTCGTTCGTCCACGCGCCGAGTTCTCCCGACACCCAGCGCTTCGGTCTCGCGAGTGCGTGGGTGCCATCAAGTTGAAGCTATTTCTCGATGAGCTTTTGAAAAGGTAGCCATCCCGAAATAGTATGCCGAGCTTGTATTTTTAGCTCCGTGCATTTCGCCGTCTCACAAGTGGACCTGGGGCGTCTCACATGTATCTGTGGCGCTTCTTCTTTTCAGCGAATCCTAGGCCTTTGTGTTCCCATTTATAGCCAATCCTAGGTGCGTAATGTGTCGGTGACCATCTCAAAGCCTGGCTTCCACCAGTCAATCGCATACTGAAGCCAAGGTGCGAAGCGGTCGAGCGGCGAGCATGGCGGCGGGCAAGCGCAAGCGCGGCGCGGGCTTCTCGGAGCACGACAAGTTCGAGCACAAGAGCGCGACGCTGCTGCAGCGCGAGGCCAAGAAGGTGCGGGCCTTCCTGGCGCGCAAGGCGGTGCAGCAGCTCAAGCAGCAGCAGCAGACCAAGGCGGATGCACCTAAGGCGGCCAAGCAGCGGCAGCAGACGCAGAAGCGCGAGCGCGAACTGGCCGCGCTCAAGGTGGGCCGCGGCGTCTCTCGTGAGCGCTGGCGCGAGTGAAGTGCTGACGCTGTTGTGGCTGTGGTGGAGCAGGCGCTGGACCTGAAGCGGGTGGTGGCGCGCGCGTTCCAGGTGACGGGGCTCCAGAGGGACCCGGCAGCGGAGAGCGATGGCGAGGAGGACCGCGACGCGTTCAGTGACGAGAGCGACGACGAGGTGCCCGCGATGGTGGACGAGGGCGAGAACTCGGACAGCGGGTTCGATTCGGAGGAGTACGAGGCCGCGAGGGGCATCGGGGCCGGCGCGAAGCGGCGTGGCGATGCCGAGCGCGGCGGTGACGGAGAGGATGGCGAAGGACAGAAGAGCGACGGTGCTAGCGACGAGGAGAAGGAGGAGAAGGGGCTCAAGCCGGAGCCGGAGCCGAAGCAGCAGGCGGAGGCGGAAGCTCTGAACGCCGCGCTCGTGGAGCGCATCCTGGCGCACAAGCAGATGGTGCCGCTGCTGGACGCCATCCGCCAGTGGTGCGTGCCGTGCAGTTGATGGGGCTTGGCGGCGCGGCGTGTTGAGCTAATGGGCGACTCCTACCAGGCTGAAAAAGGAGGAGCGCGAGGAAGAGAAGCGCGTCCGGCGGCAGGAGAAGCGCGCGCTCAAGCGCGGCCGCAAGGAGGTGCGTTCGTGCGTCTCTGCGCTTGTGGTATGAGATCACCACAGGTCTGACGCGGCCGGTCGCTTCTTGTAGGTGCTGGTGGGTGGTCGTAGCGCGGCGCCGCCCAGCTCCATGTTCCTCGGGTCCCTCTCTGGCCGCGGTAGCGCCGACGGCATGGACGACGACGACGCCATGGGCACCCACACGGGCCACATGGCTGGCGCGGACGACGACATCGCCGAGTTCCTGGGCGAGACGAAGAAGAAGAACCGGCCGGGCCAAATGGCGCGCAGGCAGAAGGCTATTCGGCAGGAGGAGGCGCGCAAGCGCAAGGAGGACCGCGAGCGCGGCATCTTCCGCCCGTTCAACCGCGAGGCGAGCACCGACGGCCGCAGCGGCATGGTCATGGGCAAGTACGGGCCGTCGGAGCGTCCGAAGAAGCCCAAGAAGCAGCAGCAGCACCAGCGGTCGGGCAAGGACAAGGATAAGCAGGGCAGCAGCGGCCGGTCGGCGACGCGCAAGCCTGGGTCGGACTCCCGCGGCGGCGGGGCCAAGCAGCCGCCGGCCAAGGACAGCAAGCCCGAGATCGCGCACCCGTCGTGGCTGGCCAAGCAGGCGCAGAAGGAGAAGGAGCGCGTGAGCATCACGGCCTTCAGCGGCAAGAAGATCACGTTCGACTAGACGGAAGCGGGGAGCCAACGCTCCTGGGGTCCTGTTTCCAATTCCATGCGGCGTTCGCCTCGGCGCGCCTTCTTCTCGTCCTCGGACCCCTCTCCAACCTCGTCTCTCCTCTCTCGTTGACGCTTGTCGGTCTTGGCCGTCGTATCTCTAGCGCTCGCATCGGCTAGGGGCCGCGGAACATCTTGGCGACTTGGTGCGCAAGACTCGTCTGCGTCGGCGCGCTCTGCCGGCGCAGCGCAGGGATGTCCGTCTCGACGATCTTGTCGAGCGCCGCGATCTCGGACGCCTTGAGCTTGGGCAGGTTGGCGAAGCCCAGCGTGTGCACCGCGACCTGGAGGCCCGGCAGCACGCGCTTCCACAGCGACAGCACGTACTCGTCACCCTCGGCCAGCTGCCGGCCGTACCGCCGGCGGAAGAGCTCCGTCAGCGTGTCCTCGTGCAGCAGGTCGCGCTCCAGCTGCGTCAGCACGGTCGAGTTGTGCCACGCGGTGGCGGCGCCAGCGGCGACGGCGGCCACCGACACGCCAGCCGCGACCTCGACCGGCGAGCCCGAGAACAAGGCAGCGCCGGCGAGCGCGTTGCCGCCCACGAGCGCCGAGCCGGCGAGCGCCGCGCGGCGCCACTTCTCGCTCGCGTAGCGCGCGCGCAGGTCCTCGAAGATGGTCGCGTGCATCTGCAGCATGCGCGTCGAGTCGTACAGGTTGGTGATGAGGTTGTCGACGCGGCGCTCGGGAGCGCGCACGACCTCCGAGACGACCTCCTCGCGCATGGCGTCCAGGTCGGCGAGCGACGCGCCGAGCCCGTTCTCGGTGGCCGCGCCGCCGTTGCTGGTCGGGATGCACATGGTGTAGATGCGCGGCAGGTCCTTGAGCGGGATGACCTTGGACAGGTTCCAGCAGAGCGAGCCGTAGGCGCGCGCGAAGTCGTGGATCTTGCGGAACTGGTCCACCTTGTTGAGCACGATGTGCAGCTTGTGGTCCATGCCGACGAGCGAGCGCGTGAGGATGGAGAGCGTCTCGCCCGTCGTGCCCGGCTTGTCCGGGTCGAAGAAGAGCAGGATGACGTCCGCGCGCTCGGCGTACCAGCGCACGACCTCGGGGAACTCGTACCCGCGGTCCGAGCTCTCGCCGCTGCCGCGGTACGTGAGCGACGCGTCGGGCGGCGTCCGGCCGGGCACGTCCGCGGGCCGGCGCAGCGCCGAGGGCACGGCGTAGTAGCTGTTGAGGCTGTGCATAGACTTGGGCGAGTCGATCATGCCCGGGCTGTCGACGAGCATGAAGTTGACGTTGATGTCCCGGCGCACCTTGAGCTGCGTGCGCTGGATGAGCGCCGGGCCGTAGCCGCGCAGGCCCGAGAAGCCCATGTCCGGATCGCCCACGAGCGCCGGGCCGTCCTGGTCCAGGTCCTCGCTGCCCGGCGCGATGATGGTGAACCCGTCGTCCGTGGGCGCCACCCCCGTGCTCTGCACCTGCCGCTGCAGCAGGTAGTTGATGAAGGACGACTTGCCGGACGAGTGGTTGCCCAGCAGGAAGACGAACGGCAGCGCCGGCAGCTTCTCCTCCTTGCTCTTGCGATCCAGCGGGCCCAGCAGCCGCTCGTTCAGCGGCAGCAGCACCTGCCGCTCCAGCCGGCTCGTCTGGTGCATCAGCCCCATCCACTTCTCGTCCTGCGCCACCAAGGGCGTTGTCTCCTCGATCGCCTGCGCCGCAGAGCTCCACAGCGCGCGCCGCCGCGCCGCCGCGCCCGCCGTCAGCGGCGTCCGGCGCGCCAGCTGCAGCATCCTCGGCATCCTCGGCGTCCGGTGGTCAGGAAGCGGTAGTCCAGGCCTGCGGCAGTGCGCGGGGGAGCGGCAAAGACAAGCGGAGAGCCGACGACGGCGGCGGGGATGAAGATGATGATCTCCAGCGGGCATTCCTGACCACACCAAACACGCCGTGCTGATTAAAGGTGTTCTCAACTTTAACCGTATTCGACCAAACGAAACGTCATTTTAACCCCCTCCGATGGACATTTCGTTACAAATGTCAAGTGTGCCGCTTGTCCATGACGTTTGCGAAACGTTGGTCTTTTCCGTGTCTATGAGTGGCCAATAGACAATTATCAGCTGCATTCGAGCGAATCACCATGCGCGAATACGTCGCGAATAACGCGTCCTGGGCGATTTTTTCTCTAAACGATGTGAAAACATCTTAGAAACGTTCAACACGTCTTGGAAACGGCTTAGAATCGTTCGAGACGTCTTCCCAGGACGGTCCCGAATGTTCCGAAAAATGGTCGGAAAATGTGACTCACTCAGACTGAGAGACTGGCTCAGACCACACATCAACGAGAAACGACAGTGAGCATGCCGATCTCTTTGCAAGTACGGATGACATTCGCGAACGGGTTGCAGGCGCTGGAATCTGTGGAGGACTTTGCGTTGGAGCAGAGACGCCATGCTGTTGTGGGCACGCGAGGAGGAAACAACAAGCGCATGGTGTGCTCAAGCAAGAGATGTGGTTTCTTTGTTTAGCTGTACAAGCGCAGCGCTAAAGGTTTAGACGTCGTGTCCTGGTTCATGAGCTCACTTTGCCTCGATCACGTGAATTGCACGTTGGTAGTGTGATGATGCGGCGTGTCTTCTCGCCCCTGGGAGGGAGCGCAACCTGTCGTGATCGGCTCGCAGCGTCGACTTTCCGTGGGGCAGTTCCTCGGAGCGTCGTGATCCCCTTGACTTGGGCCTTGTGGCCAAGAGGTCTAAACGGACGGATGGGGCGGCAAGCTGAGGGGCTGGAGGAACCCGGCTTGAAGCCACCTAAAACAAACAGCAACGACACAAACATTAAAATGGAAGATGATCGCCCTCCAGGAATGTCCTGAAGGGGATCATTTGGCAGATATAACCCTACTCGCACGGCTCTGCTAAACCGTGCGGATCGAGGGCTAGAGGTGCGAGCCACTTGCTTCCAACACCTCCGGGGGGGGGTCCACGTGACCTCTTCTCTCAACAGTATGGAGGCACACGTTAACTGGGGGTCGGCACACACAGCCTTTCCCAGATAATGACGCAAGATGGAGTCAACAGAAAGCACAGACAGATGACTGGACTTACCATCGAGGGAGGGGGGAGGGGGGCTGAAGGGAGTGACTCTGGAAAACTATCCTGCGTGCTGCTCCAAGGCTCTGGGCCGCAAGAGAACATGGGTCGCTCTAGGGAGTCGGTCCAAGGCGGCAAAAGCGGAAGTTTTTTCGATCTGCGGCTTCCCTCAAGGGAAATCTCCCATACCTGATATATAGACCCTTTTCATATAGTGCTGAGTTCCCCCAGAGCCGATCTGGCTCCAACTGATTTAGAATAGCTTTCAGCCTCCGTACGTCTCAGCATTCGGGCTCCCTCCAGCGGGACCTGCACCAGTTTAGTGACCCTGGCCCTATCGCTGGACCGGTCACTTCTCCTGGAGGAAATCTGTCCAGAGGATTTAGACTGATTTATGGTATGGTCCTGTGAACTGTCTGTAGAAACCGCTCAGGAGAACCGAAGAAAAGACAGCGACATCATCACACTCGCTGCCCACCTCGCGAAACACCGGAATGTACGTCGCCGAGCGCGTCTCCCGCAAGAGCAATGCGATGGCGGTTGGAGAGAGTTTCAAGGACACGACGATATAGCCGGAAGGGAAAAAGCAATTGATCGGGGCCGTCGCCATTTGCGCAATGAATGGCAGACTCCATTTCCGCCCATATCCGTTGGCACCGAACAGTCACTTCTCGAAGCTCATCGAAGCGATCCTGAGGCTCTATCTGCGCTGTCATTGTCGTTATATTCTAAACTAATCGCGCTGAGATCCACGTTGTTCATGTGTGCTCTTTGTCTGCGATGGCGATCCAATTCAATATTTGTATCATAACTGCATCTGATCATTCTCAGAAACGTACCCCGGAAATCAGGGCCCAATTTTCGTTTTTCGTGACGTCGGCTCGTCGAAAAAAACAGGAAATAAATCAAATTTCGATGCTTTTCACCTGCTTCGATATTTTTCACGTGTTTTGATGTTTTTCGCCTGTTTCGATTGCTTGTAGGCTGTTTTGGTTGTTTTTAGCGCGGCGGGAAACATCCAATGCCCTCTCGACTTCACAAGAATCTATTAAAGTAACTGGTAGAACACGACTACTTCAGAGAAGTAACAGACAAAGCCCCTGATTGGCCGGCGGGACTTCGAAGAATAAGAAATTCTTATAATATATATGGGGTCTCGTTTGGTCAATCAGTTCAATAGTGCCCCCCTGCGCATCAATCCTTTTTTTAGCGAATCGCGTGCCTCTTTGGTGCTCTATTTCAGCGAATCCCAGGTCCCCATTTGATCGTCCGTTGACTCGGCAGGTGCTGACGCGCTCCGTCAGCAGCACCATTGCGCAACGTTCTCCTGGTGGTGGACCCCTCTTGCGTCTTGCTGCTCCTCCTTCCGCTGCTGCTGCCTCCCCCGCTGCCCACATCGCTAGCCACTGTACCACCACCCGACCGCCATGGAGCTCAAGGCGCTGCTGACCAAGTTATCGCGGCGCGAGGACCTGACGGAGGCCGAGGCGGCGTTCGCGGCGCGCGCCATCTCGTCGGACGAGGCCGAGAAGAACCCGGTGGCCATCGGCGTGCTGCTGGCGCTGCTGGCCGCCAAGGGCGAGACGCCCGCCGAGGTCGCGGCCTTCGCGAGCAACATGCTGCGCCAGGCCGTGCACGTTGAGGTGGCGGCGCCCACGCTCGACATCGTGGGCACGGGCGGCGACGGCGCCAACACGGTCAACCTGTCGACGGCCGCGGCCATCCTGGCGGCGAGCTGCGGTGCGCTCGTGGCCAAGCACGGCAGCCGCTCGGCCTCGAGCCGCTCGGGCTCGGCCGACGTGCTCGAGGCGCTGGGCGTGCCCATGCTGCAGCCGGGCGACATCGCGCCGTGCCTCGAGCAGGCGCGCATCGCCTTCATGTTCGCGCCGCACTTCCACCCGACCATGCGCTACGTGATGCCCATCCGCAGCGCCATCCAGATCCGCTGCATCTTCAACGTGCTTGGCCCGCTCGCCAACCCCGCGGGCTGCAAGCGCACCGTCATTGGCGTCTACACGCCGGCGCTGCTCGACACGTTCGGCCAGGCGCTCACGGCGCTCGACGTCGAGCACGCGCTCGTCGTGCACTGCGCCGGCCTGGACGAGCTCAACGCGATCGGAGACGCCGACGTCATCGAGGTCAAGCGCGGCGAGCCGCTGCGCCGCTACACGCTGAGCCCGCAGGACGTGGGCGTGCCGCCGTGCACGCTGGAGGAGCTCAAGGGTGGCGACGCCGACGAGAACGCGGCCATCCTGCGGCGCGTGCTGGGCGGCGGCGACGGATGGGACAACGCGATCGGCCACACGGTCGCCTACAACGCCGGCGCCGGGTTGTACGTGTACGGCCTGGCCGACAGCGTCAAGAGCGGCTACGAGATGGCCAAGGCGCAGCTCGCCACGGGCAAGGCGCTCGCCACGCTCGACGAGTGGGCACGCGTCGCCTCGGGGCTGCATCAGGCGTGAACGAGTGCGATTGCTGGCAGGATAGCTGCCAGGATACCCCGCCGTGGACGTCGAGATAGGAGTTGCCTGGCACGGAGAGCCATGTCGTTGAATGTTCTGCTTCTTCCCCGCGAGTCGCTCGCCCGCGCGTTATAAATAGTCGATGCGCTCCATCATCATCATCCATCTGCTTGACCCTGTTGGTCGGATGAAGAGAGGCCACCGCTCGCTCGACGCCTATTCCTGATCGCTCGCAGCGAGTCTGACGTCGATCAAGGCGCTTCCAATGCGTCCAGCCGCCTCCACGGACATCAGCAATGCCGCGGCGCCACCTCTCGCTGACTGTGGCCGTGACGGAGAGTGGGCGGCGGCCTGCGCGTACGCCCAGGAGCTCGTGCAAGTCTACTTCCGGATGCTGACGGTCGGCTGCGCGGCCTCTGCGTGTGCCAACCCCTGGTGCGCGAGCAACCCGACGTTCGCGCGCTTGTCGGCCGAGGACGCAGCCATTCGCAGCATCCTGCTTGCCACTTCAACGCCCGTGCCGATCTGCGCGACGCTGGGCGGGCAACGCCATCGAACGATGACGCCGGTCGAGTCGACGAGAGCGTTGACGCTCAAGCCCGAGGAGCAGCCGGAGACGACGGAGCACGACGCGGAGGAGGCGAACAATGCACAGGAGCACCAGGATCAAGGCGACCCGGCGCCGGCTGCGGCCGCAGAGGCAGACAAACGGCCGTGCACGCCGCGGAGACGGCTGTCGACGGCCATGGGGATCGCCCAGGAGCTCGACGCGGCCGACAACAACGACAGCAATCACCACGCCGAGGCGTCACACCAGACAGCAGCACCGCCCGCCGGCCGACAGACGCCGGACGAGCGCGGACAGCCGCGGCGGCGGATGAGCTTCACCAAGCAGAAGCTGATGGACGCGATCAAGGGCAGCTTCGCGCGCCGCGGCAGCAAGAAGACGCGCTCGTCCGAGACGAGAGTGTGAGCCGCGGCAGGCAGCGGCGAACGCCCGCTTGGTGCAATACACAACACGCCACCTGTGGCCTTGACGCCCTTCTGCATTCCATCGTATTAGTCTACAACCCCCTGCTCGCACGCGGCGGTGCTCACGCTGACACCTCGGAGCGGGCGTCTAAATACCTTGCAGCGGGATCTCGGCGCCGTCGGGCATGGCGTTCTCCGGCGGCGGCACGGGAGCCGCGCCGCCCGCCAGCGGCTGCGGGTGCCACGCCGGCACGAGCGACAGCAGCAGCCCCGAGACAAAGTACTTGACGTCCTGCACCATGCCGCGGTCCGACGAGATGCGCAGAAGCCGCGCCGCCAGCGACACCGCGCCGCCCACAGTGCCTGTGCCTTGGGCTGGAGGCGCTTGGGCGTCGGCCTGCTGGTCGCCCGCTCCATTCCCGGCCGCTTGGGGGGTGCGGTGGCGCTGGTACACCTCGTAGATCTTGGCGAAGATGCCGGTGATGTGCCTGTGATAGAAATTCGTCAGCAAGGATCCCACGACGAGCTGGCGACGACAAGGACGTACAGGTAGGAGATGAAGGAGAGCAGCCCGAGCATCAGGACGCGGTCCGTCGGCGTGTCCTGGCCGATCAGGAACAGCATGAAGGCCATCTTGAGCGCCAGGCGGATCTCGAACAGCGGCAGGATCTCGCGCAGCATCACCACGACCATCGGTGGCGGACCGCGCGGGGCAACGGGCAACGCGGGCGCGGCAGCAGCCGGTGCGTGAGCCCCAGCCGCAGCCGGGAAGTGGCCCGGGAAGTTCGCCATGTGCCCGCCAAAGTAGTTGCCGAAGGGCATCAGGGGCGGCAGCATCGGCGCGCCAAACGCGTGGCCCGCCGGGTTGTGCGCGGCCGGCGCGCTCGTCTGGTGCTGCTGCAGCTGCTGCAGGTACTGGATCTGCGTGAGGATCATCGCTTGCTGCTGCATGAGCGCCATCTGGCGGTACAGCTCGTGCTGGGACGTCGACGAGGGCACCGCAGTCGCCGGCGTCTGAGGCGGGGGGAACAGGTTCGGGGCAGTGAATGGCGGCGGCGTTTGGACCGGAGTGGCCGCCGACGGCCTCGGAGAGTCGATCGCCGCGTCCTGCGCCACGCGAGGAGCCGGCGCCGCGTCGGCCGCGCTCGTGACCGGGGCGGTGGCGGCCTTGGACGTGACGAGGAGGTGGAAGACGACGGCCACGGCGTCCTCGAGCTCGCCGCCCTGGCCCTGCTGCACCAGCAGCGCGTCGATGGCGTCTTCGTCGGCGCAGATCTTGCCGCCGAAGATGAGTTTCTGGTCGGCGGGCGACGGGTTCTCGGGGAACTCGCGCGCCACAAGCGCCTTGAGCTCGCGCACGCTGGCGCCGCGCGGCACGAGGAACTCGCGCGCCTGCCCGGCCTTGTACACGTTCTTGACGAGGATCTTGACGGCCGCCATGCTCGCTGGGAGGCCTCGGGGCGGCGCGGGGAGCGGAGGAAGAGGAGGTCGCCGGGTCGGCCGCTTGGCTGCTGCTTTCGTTCTTGGTGCAAAGTGGCGGAACTGACGTGGAAGTCGTCGGCAAGTCCGTCACGTAGGGAGATACGATTGGTGGAAAAGAGGTGAGGTTTTCGACCAATCCAAGACGAGTGTTTTCGTACGTAACTGAATGGGCTCGGTCCGATTCAACGATCGGAGTTAGCAGGATTGACTCGGTATTGTTTTCGTGGTTTGACGACTCTGAATCATTCAAAGCGCAAGTGAACGAGCTTGCGCTTTGTTTGACTTCCATTTTGATTGTTCGGCGCTTAAAATTTCGCTCCATTTTCGCTGGCAGGATGGGAGGAGGCGTGGTTTTGAATGCCTTTTAGTTGTCATACCCCTGAATATATAGAGCACAAAATTTGAAAAATGGGTATTGTTTTTCTTTCGATTTCAAATACCTTGTTAGTTCGAGTAGCTTGTACCGCTCCTGAAACAGCGGATGGACTGTGCCGGCCATTGGGTTGTCCGCAGAAACGCGAATGCCGTCAACTGCAAGCCACTGTGGTCATCAAATGTAGCTGATGTACCGTAGCGGATCGAATGATTTTTCAGCGAGTCGACTTTTCAGCGACTGTCGCACTCGGCAAAGGCAGCAAAGGCTTTTCATCACATGTTCCCATGCGAACACCAGCTGCACAACAAGCAACATTTTCTCGTCTCCATGCCATTTTCAATCAACCACCTTGGATCAATGCTCGAGACGAGGACCCTTGCCATGTGTGGCTACCGTTTTAACTTGCTTTGAGTAAGTCGGCTGCCTTCCCCCACTTCCGTCACTGGACGTTTTCTTCGCGTCTACACTTGAATCAGTGCTTCATATGTAAATCCATATACAAAAAATCTACCCACTGAAACAAGGCATATTTCGCCATGTCGATGCGCGGGTCCCGCATCGACGGTTAGGGGAGTGAAATTTTCGCCCTTTTTTCCGGTTGTTGGCGTCAAGGGATCAATCAACCACCCCGGTGCGGGGCATACATTTCCGTAGACGTTTCCGTGCCGCCCATACATTTCCCCATACAGTCGGCAACTCGCGTCCCGACCCGAGGCGAGCATGGGGCACTCGGCAACTTTGAAGGGGAAACCATCGACCGCCGCCGCTCGCCGACGGCCCCGCGGACGACGGCGCTGCGCAGCTCGCGGACGGCCGGCGACAGACGCGCGCTCGGCGATGACGCGCGCGCTCTAGCGCCTCCCTCGCATCCGGACAGTCGACGCCGCTCCGCCCCTCGGGACGCGCGCGGTGGAGGAGAAAGGACGCCAACAGGAGCAGCAGCAGGAGGAACAGGAGCAGCAGCAGCAGCAGCAGCAGCAGGAGGAGGAGGCAGGGACGGACGCGGCGCGGTGATGCACCGCCTGGCGTCGAGCGTCAAGAAGAAGAAGCCGCCGCCGTCGCAGGACAGCGCGCGTGCGTCCGCAACCGCCAGCGGCGCGAGCGCGGACCGCCGGCCAGGGACGCCCACGTCGTCGTCGTCCGCGGCCACAGGCTCGAGGAGGCTCCGCCCGGCGGACCTGCACCTGCACCATGGCCACCACGCGGCGGTGGGGGCGGCTGGCGCGCATGACGGCCGCGCGCGGCACGACCAGGTCGTCGTGGGGATCGCCGCATCCATCGACGACGGCGTGGAGGACTGGAGCGCCGACTTCGTCGACAGCGCGGCGGCGGCGGCGACCGCGGCGGCCGACACGGCGCAGCTGGGCGGCCTCCGGGGCTTCCAGCGCGCGGCGAGTCTGTACCACACGCCGCAGCCCAGCCCGCCGGTCCGGTGGCATCGCCAGCACAGCGTCGACAGCGCCGGCCTCGACTCTCCCTCGAGTGCCAGCAAGGCAGCGCGGTCAAACAGCGGCGTGAACCGGCCACGGAAGAGCAGCGACAGCGCTAGTCAGCACAGCAGCACAGGGGGCCATGGCCCGCGCGGCAGTGGAGGCAGCCGCCACAGCGGCACAATAGCAGGGAGCGCGGCTGAGCTCGAACCGCGTATTCTTTTCCAGGTGAAAGAGCAGATCGCGGACCCGCCGGCCGCGCCAACTGGCCCGGCACAAGCGGCGCCTGCGAGTAGCGGCGTGGAGGACGACGAGGACGAGGACCCGCATGGGTTCTGGAGCTCCTTCTCGACGGTGAAGGACGTCCCTGTCGGGAGGCCGCGGCAGCCATCCGACGCCGCGGGGATGAGCGATGAGGACGACGTGGACGAGGATGACGGCGTCGGCGGTGGGGACAACGACGACGAAGACGATGACTCGGACGAGGACTGGGACGTCGAGATGGGCTTCGCAGAGGCGGAGGAGGAAGGGTTGGATGCGAACTTCGCGTCGTCCGGCAGCATCGACCACTCGCGCCGCCGGTCCGAGAACTACAACATTTTTGTGCGCAACCTGCACGACCTCATGGATGGTGAGGCCTTCCCTGAAGACGAGGAGGAGGGCTCTCCACGCGGAGGAAAGCCGAGGCGGTCTCGCAAAGCGTCGGAGGAGCCGTTGTTCCAGCGCCGCCGAAGCGAGTACCAGTCCAGCAACAGTCTTGACGGCAGCGTGGATGGCGCGAGCGGGATCCGAGCTAGTCTGAACTCGGGCGTCGGCGGCACGGTGGAGTACACGCTTGTCGACAAGCTGCGCATCCTGGATGTGTCGAGCTCATCGGCGTACTCTGTCCGCATCGAGCGGTACCCAAAGCCGTCGGTGACGTTCAGCAACCTGGAGAAGGACCTGGGGATCCCGATCCTGTCCGAGAACAGGTTTGAGGGCTGGCTGACGAATATCGTGGCGTCCGACTGCGCTGCGAATGCCGGGCTGATGGAGAAGGAGCGCGCGCGAGTCATGGCCAACCCTCGGCAGCAGAAGAACTTCCAGTTCCGCACGCTTGTGTCGCTTCCGTTCGGAAAGGAGTTCGCGACGAACTTCTTCAAGCAGGTGTCGTACTACCACTTCTTCGGAGAGGAGAAGTCGAACCGCGAACTCGTCCGGGCATTCTTCGAGAAGGTGTCCACCGCGGGAATGGCTGATGAGAACTGGTCCGCGGCGATGCCTCCCCATGAGTTCGAGTTTGTGGCAGGGTGCTCGATGGAGATTCTCCAGGAAGCTGCGCGCATGTACGGCCCGCAGCCACCGGCCCACTCGCCGAACCACTTGTCGTTGTCGATGCTGTCGAACTCGTCGTCTCCGTCCCAAGCCCCGACAAGCAAGGCCGCAGTGTACTGGATCCAGCAGTTCCAGGCGATCCTGATCATCTGCGCCGAAGCGTTCCCCCAGTACAAGAACGTGATCGCGTTGATCGAGCTCCGCTTCGTTTGCCACCACCTCGTCGGGTTTGCCAGCGGAGACTACACGTACAAGTGGCAGATCTGCAACCACTTGCCGCGGTATTCGACCCAGGACCAGCTCGCAGGCGACACGGCGCCCATTATTGCCAACGAGATCCTGGAGTACTACGGCGCGCTGTTCCGGCATCTCAACACGAGCCCAGAGAGTCGAAGCTCCCGCTACGGCCAGGTGCAGCGGGAGTCGTCGGGAGAAAAGCATCACTTCGGGCTTTCGCCAGATGTGATTTGCCTGCAGGCACTTGTGCTGTGCGACATCCAAAGCTTGTATGACAGCAAGAGCGCGCTCGCTGAGACGGTCGTGCCGTCGATGCTGGAGCTGTTCGAGTTTGAAGAAGAAGACGCGAACATTGACCCCCGAATGCTGGAGCTGCTGCCGCCGACTGGCTCTGGGCGAAAGAGTCGAAGCAGCTCGTCCACATCCCAGACGGAGGGCCATGACCACGACGTCGCCAAGGGACTCGGCGGATGGAGTTGCAGCTCCCAGCTGCTGGAGCTTGTGACGCCTCCCTCGCAGACGCGGTGCTCGGCGCTGACGTTTTTCTACGAGCGGATATCGCACTCGACTTTCCCGATTATCAAAGCCAAGTGCGCGGTGGTGCTAGCGGGTATCCACGCGTCGGCATCGTCGTTTGGGAACTTGAGGGCAGCCGAGTGTCTTGCGTACGAGGCACTTCGCCTCATCGAGTCGTGCTCGACGCTGTTGCGCTCGGCATCGTTCGACAGTGGCATGGCATCCCAGTCCATCCAAGAGCCGAGACTCAGCATGTTCAACAACGATGGGCTGCTTTCCGAGCTGGGACGCGAGATTCTGGAAACGATGGGCAACGTGCTGATCAAGAACCAGAAGTACCGATACGGGATCCTGTGCCTTGAGGCGGCTTCGTGTCTGTTCCGCTTCCTGAACCAGGGGGCAGAGTACGACAGGCTCGACCGTTTGATGTGCACGTTGACACTGCAGGCAGACGATGTCACTCGCGCTCTGCCGTTGCACGAGAAGGTTGCGAGCTCCGCTCAGCGGCAAGGGAACATCACGGAGTATGTGTACTTGACCCAAGCGCTGACGAACCTTTGGATCCGAGAAGGCAACTTCGCCCGCGCGGAAGACTACCTCGCGTCAGCCTGCAACTACCTGCGGGACCACACGAACCTGCTGCCCCCGTTTTTCCTGTCGATCTTGCTGAACGGGAGTTACTCGAGTGGTGACGGGCCGTCAACGTCCAGTCGAAGCGGGACGATGATGACGACGAGCTCCGGGTCGTCCTCGCTCTCGGGGTCCTTCCACGTGGCGTCGCGTGGCTCTGGGAACTCGAGCGAGATGGACAGTTGGCTCGCCCACGACATCAACCTGCACCTGTTCTTGCGAGAGGTGTACCGGTCAAGCGGTCGATGTCTCGAGGGGATGCGGGTGCTGGAGCACCTGCTCGGCTACAGCTCCCGTCTGCCTCGTGGCAAGCGGACGCAGCTCCGGATGCTTCTCGCCGAGGACGCGCTCAAGATGCGGATGTTTGAGACGTGCCGCCACATGTGCACGGTGCTGGACGACGAGGCGAAGAACTTCTGCGAGCGGCTGCAGGAGAATGCGATGGGATACAACGGCCTTGGAAGCACGGGAGGGGCTGGGAGCAGTAGCGGTCGGGGCATCGGCGGCATGGGCAGTGAAGCACGCTACTGCTTTGACATGGCGTCTTCACTCCGGTATATCATATGCCGAGCGAAGTTGCACTTCCGGCTTGGCGAGTACTGTGACGCGTTTGCGTGGCTGTCCCTCGCGCACGTCAAGAGCGACCACGAGAACTTGCGCAAACGAGCGAAGCTGCACGTTCTTGACGGCAAGGTGATCCAAGAAGTTTGCAGGCAGCACCGCGATCGCTTTGAGGACCCGTCGTCGAGCCGGAACAGCGTCGCTCCGAGCGACGACGCGTCAGCAGCACGCATCGAAGATATGGTGCGGTCGTTTGCTGGCTCGTTCTACATGCTGAACAAGCTGGAGAAGGAGCGGCTGCGGCAACGGCTGCTGCTGTTCGGCGAGTGCGCAGAAGACCTGGTAAAGGCGGAGGAGCAGGCCGTCAAGTCGTATCGGCAGGCACTGGAGCTGTACCAGATGCTCGACGACGGCCTCTATCAGCTCAAGTCGATGCTTGACATTGTTGAGTTCTCTCTGGCGCCTACCGAGCGGGCGTTCTTTGCGCTCGGGAGCCAACAGGGCGACGAGAAGCTGAAGCGAGCGCTGTATGCTGCACATGTGTCGAAGCCCAACGCGTCCCCGCCAACGTCAACGAGCGACTTTGGCACGAAGGATCCGGCTTCTCCGATTGGCGATGATACCATCGAGAAGACGCGAAAGGCGTTGGTCGAGGCGCAGAAGATGCTACGGAAGGCGCTAGGTATCGCCGAGCAAGTGGCTGAGCCGGCGACGTTCCTTCGCGTGTTTATCTTGTGCAGTCAAGTGTGGGTCTGGCTGGAGCGCATCGCGTCTTACAAGAGCGAGAAGCACGTGAAGGAGGCCGCAGCATTCTGGGAAGAAGCGGTCAAGCTGGTCAAGGCAGTGTTTCTTCGCCGAGTCGCGTTCCACAACGTGTCGGACGTCGGCTCGGCGTTTCCAGTCGGCAACTTCTTCTCCCCGGCGAACGGCACGTTCTCCGTGGTCCCGATCCTGAACTTCAGCGAAGGCTTCATCTTGAAGCTCGAGCGCATGACTCTCCAGCTCATCGTGACGGCGTGTCAGCTGCAACAGTTCGAGCGCGTGCCCGAGTACGTCGAGGAGATGCTGCTGAAGCACATGGACGAGCTGCTGAGCGCGCGGATGTGCTTGAGCAGCATCTCGCACCAGCTCAGCGCTTTCCGAGCACTTCAGCGGCCAGCAAAGCGCTTGTCCTGCAGCATTGCGCCGGCTCATGGAAGCGGAGCAGCAGTGAGCAGCAGCCAGGCTGCGAGTTCCTCTGGAAGCAACCCTCGCTCCGCGTCATTCACTGCTCCTGTCCCTGGCCAGACGACGCCGCATGGTGGCGGCAGTGCCGGAGGCAATGGGACACCGACGTCTTCGAACGCACCGATCCCGCCTGGTAAACGTGCTGGGCACAAGAAGAACCAGTCCATGTCGTCGATCTCGGAGTTGCTGGCGTCAAACGTACCGCCAGCGTCGCCGTTCCACGACAACTCGTCCAACTACGGCAGTAGCTCAAGGTATACCGGAGGCAACCCGCTCACAACCGGCGCGACGCCACGCACTGGTCTTGCGTCGTTGAGCGAGAAGCCCAACGTCCCGTACGGTGCTGTGCACGTTCCGTCGGGGGCCAGGTACCATGGGTTTGAGCGCTCGTTCATCCGCACGCGTGGTCGCTCGCGATCCGCCCCGCAGCCCTTACCGGTCACGTTGAGTCGTACGGCGTCGAGGTCGGACGTTCTGCAGCAGACGCCAACGGTCAGTGAAGAGGTGAAGCGAGACGACGCGGTCCCCCCGGTTGAGGACGGGAAGCTGAAGCGGACGCCGTCCGTCAAGTTCATCGACCTCGCCGACATCCACACGCTTCCGTCGGAGCACGGCGAGTTCGGAGTCTACGAAGACAGCCACGGGTTTGTGCACGACGAAGGCAGCAGCTCGAACGGCGCGATCGGGCTGTGCGATTTTGACGAGTCGCAGTCGGAGAAGCTGTGGTGGATCTTTAATCTGTGGCGGGATGCGAAGGCCAAGTACGTCGGCGGGAAGATCGAGATCTCGGAGTTCCGCTCCAAGAACCTGCGGTATCTCCGGACCTTGTTGGACGCGTTCGATCCGCAGCAGATTGCAGTGCTTTACTACGGCGGTGACATGCAGACCACGTCTTCGACGACTCCAACGAGCGCGGGCGGGGCGAGTGCAAACAAGGGGACGCCGGTGGCGAACACCAACTCGTCGGGTATGTTGGGCTTTGACGTGGCGCACATGAACTCGCACGCGTTGATCCAGGACAAGGACTTGGTGCTGTCGATCGGCTACGAAGTGTCGGACCAGTCGTCGTTCGGCTTCACCAAGCTCAAGTTCAAAGTGTTCACGGTCCACGAGGGCGACACGTGCTCGTGGCGCGAGGAGATCCCGCGGCCGGACTGGTATCTGACGGACTTTGACTTGATGGAGGCCGAGTCGGCGTCCAATGGCTATGGCGCGCTCCGCACGCTGCGGCTGCTTGGCGCCAAGCTGCTGCTCAAGCTGCTCGGGCTTCTGCTGCTGGAGAACGCGGTCGTCATCGTGGGCTCGTCGTACCCACAGGTGAAGACTGTGACGCTGAGCTTGCTCAAGCTGCTCGAGCCCTTCCGATGGCACAGCACGTTCCTCCCGTTCCTCCCGGTCAGCTCGTGGCGCTTCCTGCACGACGCGGCGCAGCGGTACGCGGTCGCGGAGGCGGCGGCCCAGCCGAAGCCCCGGCGATCGATCTCTCGACTGGGCTGGGGAGGTGGCCAGGCGAGCTCTGGCGCGACGCCACCTCCGCAGCACCCGCCCCAATCGTCGGGCGGAAGTGGTCATGCGGCGCCATTGTCGAGCGACGAGCCTCCGTTTGTCGTCGGCGCGACCTCCGAGACGTGGCAGGCGTGTATGAGCTTTGTTAAGGCGCGCGGCGGAGACCCACGCGCGATCACCGCGTGCGTCAACGTCGTGGACCTGGACAACGTGGACGCGTTCGCCACGGCCAAGGGAAGCCGCCACGCGATCTCGTTGCCGCGCAAGTGGCGCAAGCAGTTCCTCGAGAAGTTCGACAAGACGGTCAAGCAACGGCGCAAGGCGCAGCTGAAGCTCAGTCGGCGGCAGTACCAGGTCGTGGGCAGTCGTGCGACGACGCCGTCGGCCACGAACACGCCGCACTCGATGCGCTCGCCTGCCGGGTCGACCCCGCAGACGATGCGCAGCTTTGACGACGGCGTGAGCAGCCGCTCCGGGTCGGGCTGGCGCACGCCGGGGACGGATAACGGCGCGCTGACACCTCACCACCAGCACCACCACCACCGCTCGTCGGACCCTTCGGCCGTGGACGACCGCCTGTTCTACGACTCGGAGTGTCTGGCCGCGTTCACGAGTGGGCTGGCCGAGTTCTACGACCGCGTCGTGTCGCTGAGCCAGGAAAAGGAGCAGAAGGCGGCGAGCAAGAAGAAGGCGAGCAGCAGCAGCAGTGACAAGCCGTCCAAGCGGCAGGAGATCAAGTCGTGGTTCTCGTCGTCCCACGAGTTCGACGCGTTCGTGGACACGTTCCGCGAGACGGAGGTGTACCCGGCGTTCGTCAAGGAGCGCGCGGCGCTGGCGGCGGCGCGGCAGCTGCAGCGCCAGGCGAGCTTCAGCGGCGCCGGGCTCGACTCGAGCGGCAGCCACTCGCAGCGCGGGTCGTCCTCGCGCTTCGGCATGCTGGCGAGCGGCGGCACGCCCGGCTCGTTCCTGAGCTCGATCGCGTCGCAGCCACTCAAGAGCTTCGGCAGCGTCAGCAGCATGAGCAGCGCGTCGAACGCCAGGTGATGGACGCAGCTGGGTGGGTTAGGAAGTGATCCCCATTATTTATGCGCACGGAAGACAGCCGAGCGCGTTGTCAATCCAGTGCGTGAGCCCGTTTGCTGTCGTGTTCGTCGGCCGAGTTGTTGTCCGTCAAGGCTTCCTCGGAGGTGTCCTGGGCCTCGCTCTGCTCCTCGTGGGGTGCCATGCGCTTGGCCACCGCCTGCTTCGCCTTGACATGCAGTTGCTGCCTCGCGTCCCCGCGCGCCAGCCACCCGATGAGGTAGGGACAATGCAAAGCGCTGAAGCAGTAAGCAGTACCTGGTCCACGCGGTAGGCGACGGACGCCTTGCCGGCGCGCACGGCCCACTGCAGCGGCGTCTTGTTGGCCTGCAGAGCAGCATGTTGGCGCGTTGAGGCGAGCTCCCAACTCGTTCAAGCCCACCGTCTTTGCGGCCAACCTTGTCGACGGCCGTCCACTTGGCGCCGCGATCCAGCAGCAGCCAGATCAGCTCGGCGTCTCCGCGCTTGCATGCCAGGTGCAGCGGCGAGTACCAGCCCTGGCGCGTCGCCACGGCGTGAGATGGAGGTCACTCGACTGGCCTATTGTGCTGCAAGCTCTCTTGGACTCACCCAAGCCGCACGGTCGTTCGGGTCGGCACCGCGGTCGAGCAGCAGCGTCACGAGCTCCACGTCGCCAGTGCCCACCGCGCGATGCAGCAGCGAAGCCCCCGACTGCGGACGATGGGTGAGCGTCAGCGTCGCGGCTTCTACCCATTCAACAGTGAGAGACTTACCCATCGGTGGTGGCGGACGAGCGACGGCTGCTGATCCAGCGCGCGCGTCAGCGGCTCGATCTGCCGGCGGGAGACGAGCAGGAACGCGTCCTCCATGGGCACGGACTGCCGTCTATATCTGCCGTCGTTCCAGCGACTCGCCGCGAGCCGCCAACTCCTCAGCGCTTGGGCTTCTTCGTCAGTGATCCGGAGACGACTGGAGAGCACTCCGATCCCGAAACAGACCGTGTCTTCATAACACAAGGGACCGCTGTCAATGCGCTCCTCGACGCCGTGAGCCGAGACCATTCCGGGACCCGCCATGTACGTCTCGAGGAGCCCCATGACCCTGGGCCATCGAAGAGATCAAGCGAGCGCGCCTTGCCTCCGACCCCGACCCTCGAGAGGCCAAGCACTGGGAGGAGGAGCTCACGGAGCTCAATGAGTCCATCCATTGTGTCACCACCCTACGGCGAAGACTGTCCGCGTCCGAGCCGCCCAGCCGTCCCGCCATCATGCCCTGCACAACCAGTGTTTGCATGATGCTCCACGACTGCGCTTCGATCATCACTCGATGCGTGACAACCGACCAACTCAGCATGCTGGACGACACGGCCGGCAATGATCGCTGGGCGTAGCGGTACGTGTTTGACCAAGCGGCGAGCGGATCCACGCGCTTGTTGACAGCGTTGTGTCGAGGTGCCCTTCGTCTGGTGCCCCTGCTGCGTGGACCGGTGCATCTGCAGGAGAGTCTCCATGTTTGCGTGCGTGAGAAGTCAAACGCACACGGTGCAAGCCCGTATGCTTGAGGGAGCTAGCCATCGGGAGGCCTTCGTCGCAACGCGACACTCAGGCTTGCTCTAGTAACACAAGGGACCGCAGTCCGTCTATTAGCCACGCGTGTGCTCTCCCTTCCTTCGTCCCTCCTTCTCTACGTCCTCAGGCCATGGAGTCGGCTCCGATCTCGCGCGAGGACGCCTGCAGCTGCAGCTTCTTCTCTGCTAGCACGTTAGGTGACGCCGCGGCGTCTGCTGCCGACGGCGCGCGGAACACGGCGTGGTAGTCGACCGCGTTGGTGCCTGAGCGCGAGAAGAACTCCAGCACGTTGCGCCACGTGCCGCGGTCGAACGGGTTCGTCAACACGGGCGTCGCCGGCGATGCCGTCGTCCCCGGACTGGGCTTGGCGGGCCCAAGCAGGTACGAGTAGCGGCGCCAGTTGATTTGCTCGTTGATGGTCAGGTTGCGCACCATGTTGCCCACGTGCTGCTTGAACATCATCCCAAGCGCGACGAACGCGCAGCAGGCCCAGAGGAGCACCATGACGACGAGGAAGTAGTCGCCTACGAGCCCTGGGATCTCCATCCATACATCCGCCGCTGATAAGCTGCTGCTGCCCTCGCTCTCTCGATGGTTCTGCCTCACGATGCGCACCATGGCGACGAACGCAAGCGCCGCAAAGTCGACGAGCACGAGGCAGTGCAGCAGCAGGAAGACGACGAACAGGCGGTGGTTGCCGTACCCGACGCACCGGTTGATCCACGCGCAGTGGTGGTCCATGCGCGCGACGCAGACGCCACACTGCGAGCAGTGCTTGGCGCGCATGGGCTTGGCCACGAGGCACGTGCGGCAGTACTTGGCCGCCACGTCGGGCGGCTCGGCGTGCGCGGCGCTCTCCAGCATGTTCTTGATGTCCGTCGCGTACGTCGAAATGGTTCCCGGCTCAGATGGACAGATGAACGCCAGCCGCGTCCATGCGACGAGGAACACGAGCTCCATGGCGCCGACGGCGATGAGGATCGCGCGGTCCGTGCGCGTGCTGAACAGACTCGTGTAGTCGCTGTCCGCCCAGAGCGCGATGTAGAAGAGTGTGAAGAGCGCGACCCACGCCATCCAGATGCCCATGGCCATCTCCGGCCGTGGCTTGGTGAGCGTCTTGAGCGGCGACTGCTTCTTCGTCTTCTTCGTCTTCGTCTTTGCGTCCTCTGACGCCGCGCTCGACGGCGTGATGGAGACGTTGAGCGGGATGGAGACGTCGCGCTTGGAAGGGTGTAAGGCTGACAGGTCCTTCTTCCCGCCGCCGTGGCTGTGCCCGTGCCCGTGCGGCTGGCGAAACGCGGCCAGCGACTTCCACAGGACGACGGCGATGAGCGGCACGGACAGCCACCAGGGCAGCCAGTAGCTTGTCGACAGGATGCCGAAGAGCACCGCGGCGTACGCGAACGCCACCAGCGGCCGCGTGCGCCGGAACGACGTCGGCGGCTGCGGTCCAAAGCCGTCAGGAGAGTGTGAGTGAGAGCATGAGGCGCAACGGCTAGTACAATAGCGGCGCGTACGTCGGTGGCGGGCTTGCGGAGCTTGAGCAGGTCCTCGAGCCACTGCAGCTCCTTCTTCTGCTTCCGCTTGTCCACGGCCAAGTCAACGGGCGTGACGCCGTCAATGTCGCGCTCCAGCGGGTCGAACCCGCGCGCGATCAGGTACTGCACCACCGTCTTGTGGCCTGGTAGGCAAGCAACACGGTCAGCGTCCCCAGCTCGTGGCATCACTAGACCCTTCAGCGCCGGACGCACCGCGGTCCGTGGCGTAGTGCAGCGCCGTCCAGTGGCGCGCCGAGCGGCCGCCGAGCGTCACGGGCTGCACGGGCTCCTGCGGCGACGAGGCGGCGATGCGCCGGCGCTGCTCCTCCTCCAGCAGGAAGTGAAGCACCCAGAGCTGGCCGCGTGCCGCCGCGTGGTGCGCCGCCGTGTTGCCATCCGCGTCCTTGGCCAGCAGCTCGGCGTGGCCGTAGTGCAGGAGCACGTCCACGATGCGCAGGTTCCCGGCGCTGGCCGCTCGACTGGCCACAGCAACGCGCGTTAGTCCTCTGTCTACCGACAGCAGCGAGTGCCAGAACGCAGCGCGCACATGAGCGGCGTCTCGCCCGCGAGGTTACGCGCGTCGACGATCTCAAGCGCTAGCCGCGCGCTCTGCTGCGTCTGCTGCAGCAGAAAGTGCAGCGTGTCCACGGCATCGACGCCGCCAGCCGCGCAGTGGTGCAGCAGCGAGTTGCCGCCGCGGTCGCGTGCTGCCAACAGGTCGACCGGCGCGGGCTGCGCCGCCATGGCCATGCCCCAGAGCAGCACCACGAGCGGGAAGTCGCCGTTCGCGGCCGCCGCGAACGCGTCCTGGCCCTCGTACGCCACCTCGGACGCCATGGACGTGTAGCTGCGCGTCTGCGCGTCGGATAACCGGTGGAGCGGCCGCGGGAGGCGCAGCGACGGCGGAGAAATGGCCACCCGCCCGCCGCTCCCGCTGGTGATGATCTGCAATTGATCTCAGCATGGGTGCGCGCACTCCAGCGAGAAGAAAATCCACCGTCACTCCGCTAAAGCGAGGGATATAGTCACTCAAACGGAGGGATGCATGCGCCGGGTGTCCTTGCAGTGCATCCCTTCCGATCGAGGATCTCAAGAGCTCATCATATCGGATCCGAGGCGGGAAGGAAGCCGGCGGACGGACGGCGGTGATCGAGCGGCGGCGGGCATGAAGGAGGCGTCGGAGCTGACGCAGCGCAAGGCGTCGGACAAGGCGGTGGCGGTCGAGGCCGAGGCGGACGCGGGGTACGCGTCGGACGGCCCCGGGGGTGGCCGCGACGTGCGCGCGGTCGAGTTCGACATCCGCCCGCTGTGCGCGAACGAGCCGGCGCGGAGATACGTGCAGCTGGGCGAGCGCCTCACTCCCGTGGTGAAGGGCCAGCCTGTGGCCCGTGGCGGGTCGCTGGGCGGGCTGGCGGCCTGCCTGACGCTGCCGGGGCTCACGCGCGAACTGCAGGAGATGTTCCTGCCTGCGGGGTACCCAGACAGCGTGAGCGAGGACTACCTGTCGTTCCAGCTGTGGGACACGACCCAGGCCATGTGCAGCTACCTGCGCGGCGTGCTGGCCACGCAGTCGGTGCTGCAGAGCGTCGGCGTGGGCGACGACACGGCCACGCCGCTGGCCGCAGCGCTGCAGTGGGTGCTGCGCGACGGCTCGGGCATGATCGGCGGGCTCGCCTTCACGTACGCCGTCGGGCCAAAGTTCGACCTGAATGTCAAGCGCTGGCGGCTGTTCGCCGACGTCATCAACGACGTCGGGCTCACGCTCGACATGGTCGCGCCGTACTTCCCGACGCTCGTCACCGAGGTGCTCTGCGTCTCGTCCGTCTGCAAGACCATGTGCGGCGTGGCGGCGGGTGCGACCCGCTCGTCGCTCATGACGCACTTCGCCAAGCGCGACAACATGGCCGACTGCTCGGCCAAGGAGGGGTCGCAGGAGACGGCCGTCAAGCTCTTCGGCTTGCTCTTCGGCATGTACTTCGCCAACGCCGTCAACTCGTCCAAGGAGACCATCTGGGTCGCCTTCATCGTGCTCACCGTCATCCACGTGATCGCCAACTACAACGCTGTCTCGGGTCTCTGCATCCCGACGGTCAACTGTCCGCGCGGTCTCCTTCTGGTCCAGCGGTTCCTCTCATCGCAGTCGGCGGCTTCCAAGAACGGCGGCACCAAAAAGAAGGTGACGACGGAGCACGGAACACAGGTGAGCGATCCGCTTGATGAAGCGTTCAAGCGATTGCTTGTTGTCTCTGAGTCTGACCAACAGAGCTGGTGCAGTTTTCCATTCGCAGCGTCAACCGAGCGGAGCCGATCGTGTCGGAGCCGACGCTGCCGATCGCCAACATCGTCATGGGCTCGCAGCTCGTCGAGGCCGTGAGCAGCGCGGCGCACCTCGACACACTCGCGCAGTTGTACTCGTAAGTCTCTTCATGCTTCGGGTTTGATGACTGGATTGGTTCTCATCAGTTCTTGCTGCGGGTGATGGTTGACCCAGGGACGAGTCGTTCTTGTTGACGGCTGATGCCAACAAGCGCGTGCATGTGGTCTTCCAAGTCGAAGCGAAGCCCGTGGACGAGCTGCGCGCGTACTTCCAGGCGGTGTTGGTGCTGCAGGCGCTGGCGAGCGTTCCTCCAACCTCCCCGCTGGTCAACGGCTCGAGCGACCTGGTGCCGCATCAGGCGCTGCTGGAGTCGACGTACCGCAAGATGACGGCGGACTTCCCACTCTTCTACCAGCTCCTGCAGAACAACGGCTGGCGCACGCACATGTTCCTGCTGAACACGGCGCCGTGGCGGATCAAGCTGGGCGACCGGTCGTGAGGAGGGATGGCTGGAACGGGAAGGAGGCGGCGTTGTTGGTCGCTTGGGTTGGTGATGGGCGAAGTATTGCATGCGTTTCTGGGTGGAGGCTGAAGAAAGCGCAGTGTATTCATACGTTGGGATGATCAGCTTCGTCTAACGCGTTCGCTAACCCAGCACATCCCAGCTCTGGATGCTCATGCTGCTGCCCAACACTCGGCTCCGCGCTGGTGCTACCTGCACTCGTGTGTTTGCCACTGATGAAGTCTTGCGATCGACTTCTCATGAGTTTCGCACAAACGCGTCAAATCCTCGTCAGAGATCAAAGATGTATCTCGATGGCCGGACCTTGGGAGTGCCACGAGAATGGCCAGCCGAAAGAACAGGTCCACCTTTGGAGCTGGAACCGCGCCAGGAGTGCTTCTCGTGGAAACTTCCGTAGCTATGACAATGCAGATGTCTTCCTCCCCATTCTCCAGCTGCTGGGTAAACTCCCCAGTCGCATTGTACAACCTCGTTTCCGACACGCAGCCTGCGAGCGGCTTATAGTGGCTGTCTTGATGCTGGGTCGCCGACGCAGTCCGTGGCGCTGAGGCCGAGACTGAAGCCGCGTGGACAGGAGGCTTCGCCGTCAGTGAGGCGCACACCCGCCCAGGTGTTCTTCATATCGTCTCAGAAGTGAAGTGCGCCTTCTCTGGAGGCAGCTCATCTGAACAAGCCGTGGCACATGCTCTTGCTCAACACGACATCGTGGTGGATCAAGCACAGATCGGCTGCCACGGCTATCTCTTGACGTGTGGGCGATCTCCGCGACGAGCCGCAAACGAACCCAGGCTCAAGCGATGCGGTGGGGGAAGCGCGGCTGCACCAGCCGTGTCGCTGCGGAGGAGGCAAAGATGGTTCCCCGTGCTAACAGCAGATTCGGCCCAAAGATTTCTCCAGCGCGTTTCGGGAAATGGTGCGGTTGAGGATCAGTTTGTCTCCGGAGGTCCCATCAATCATGAGTGGCTACTCCGCATGTACGCGCTCTCGTTTGATGCCTCCGCTGATCCACGCAGAGCTCATAATCCTGTCGATAGTGATGCGCATGCTGGGATCGCGCTCAAGCATCTGTCGGAGAAGTTGGCGTGCTTCCACAGAGACGCCGCGCATGATCAGCAGCGTCTGTGCTTTCGTCCAGTCGATAGTGAGCGAGTCCGACAGCTTGAGTGAGCGATGCATTCTCGCCGCTTCCGTGTATGGGTGCTGACCGGCCAGCAGTTGGAAGAGCACAACACCGAGGCTGAAGACATCGGCACGCGGCGAGGGGGGATCTGACGGTCGGAGTATCCTCTCCGGCGCTATATAGCCAGGGGTGCCAACCATCGCTGCCACGTCATTGGTGCTCAAACTGCATGCGGGTCCAAGGCTGGAGCTGCTGCTGTCTTCACTTTTGACAACGTCTGTGACGCCCATGAGGTCGAAGGCGCCACCAAAGTCGATGATCTGAGTGTTCACTTCATCCGCGAGCATAATGTTCTCGAGCTTGAGGTCGCAGTGTACGATCCCTGCCGCATGAATGGTCTTCAAGCGCTGACAGAGCCCGCCGGCGACAAGGCGAGCCTGAGGTTCCGTGAGAGTGCATGGTCGTGGTCGCCTCTGCAAAAACTGCAGTAACGTATCTCCCGGCAGCTTTGGCATGATAATGCGGACCTCACTCGCCGTCTCCACCACGCGATAGCCAGCCACAAGCTCTCGAGCCGAAGCTGAAGGAGCGCTTGACAGCTTCTTCAGCATCTTGATCTCGTTGCAGTCGATGCTGCCTGCCCCCAAGGATTTGACGACAAACTGTTTCCGTGTCGCCAAGTGGACAAAGAGCGTCACTTTCGTCGAATGAGCCGAGGAGAAGGACGCCGCCGAGCTAGAGCCAGAGCACGCCGAGGTCGTCGAGATCGCCGACGACAGCGACGCCGCGGACACAAGGTGCCGGCTCCACCGAGCGTACCGAAGCGCGTCCTGCAGGATCCTGCTCCATATCACGGCGTCGGCGGCAGTCGCGAAGCGGATCCGCACGCGGAACGCGCGGTTCTCCTTGCTCGAGCTGAGCTTCAGTCCGTTCATCTCGCAGCTCGCTCTGCTGCTGGTGAGCTGGCACGTCGTGTCGAGCGGCAGGATCTGCGTGTCGTGGCCGACGATCTCCCGCTCGCCGTCACTCGCGATCGGGTAGATCAAGAGGCAGGGGGTGTTCCCCGTCCGGAGCTCCACCACTCGCTCTTGGAACGGCTGCAGTCGCCACCGAGAGCCGACGAGCACGAGCACACCGCGCGCGACGTACTTGTAGCGCAGAACGGGAAGGTCTGGCCGAGTCGACGCGCTGCCTGGAGTGCTCGAGCGCGTCGATGCCGACGACGAGACGGTGCTCGCGGTCTCGTCGCTCGCCACCACGAGCGGGTTGACGAGCGTCCGGCTGCGGGCTCGGCCACGCTGCACGTCCCCATTGCGCCGGCCCCGGCGCTTGAGCGGCAGCGACTGGGCCAAGAAGCGCCGCGAGAACGACAGCGGCGTCGGCGGCGGCGTCGGCGGCTCCAGCGACGAGCCGCTCGCCTTGGTCGCCGCCGAGTCGTGTCCATGCCGCGAGACGCTCGCCAGCGGCGTGTTTGTCCCCGGGCGATCTCTCATGCCGACTGCCGTGTCTTCCTGGCCTCGAGACGGATCCCGCGGCGTCTTGAGGCGCTGGCGTCCGCCCTGAACACCACCACCGCCCGCTGCCGCCGGCATCGCGAGCGTCGTAAGGGCACGCAGAGGACGCGGAGCTTGGCGAATGCAATGCCCCAATGCAGCCGCGTCCTTTCCCTTCCTTGTGGGTGCGTTTCCCTTTGGCGCGCGGGCTATAAATGGCGGGAGAGTTGGTTGGTCGAATGACTTGAAGCAAGTCGTTGTTCTTGTTCTATTGGAAGGGCCACCCGAGCCGACGCCTTCAATCAGCGGCCCATACATTCGGCAAGTGCATTCGCCTTGGTCGACGACCACATGGAATGAGTGAGTGCTTCACGGACGTTCACACCTCCGACGAGGTGCCATCCTGAAGCACCGCCTTCAATCCCCCTGTCACCCCGTCGCTGGACCAGCCAGTCTTGCTCTCGGTCCAGCCAATCACAACACATACCTTCCTTCCTCCACCGTGAGGCACGACCAGAACCGAGAACCCGTCGCACTTTGTCGTCGAGATCATCCTGGCGCTGTCGTCCACCAGAACCGACCAGACACTCGGAGTCGCCGAAGTTCACGCTCGGGTGTACCGACTTGCGCCTCAAGGTCGCCGTCAAGAGCGTCGAGACCAAGACGACGGACGAGTAGGTCATCCTGAGCAGCGTCAGCGGCGTCGCCAACCCCGGCGAGCTACTGGTAATCATGAGCCCGTCCGGCGTCGGCAAGAGCTCGCTGCTGGACTGCATCGCCGGGAGAAACAAATAGGTTGACGGCAATGCCACGGTCAACGGTCAGACGTGGAGAATGGCCATCAGTCGCTACGCGTCGTATGTCATGCAGGACAACCTGTTCTACCCCACCATCACCGTCAAGGAGCGCCTGTTCTCCCAGGCGCGCACGCGAATGGACCGCGACATGCCGGAGGAGCGCCGCGGAAGGCGCGTCCAGGCCCGTTAATCCTGCTCGTGGACGAGCCCACCTCGGGGCTCGGTAGCCTCATGGCCGACACGGCCGCGCTCCAGCTTCAGCAAGGCTCCAGCGACTTGCGCGGGACGCTCGCATCGTCGTCGCCACGAGTCACCGGCCGTCGTCCGAGCTCTTTGGGCTCTTCGACCTGCTGTACTTGCTCAGCGACGGTGCCATCGTGTTTCACGACAAGGCGTCCGAGTTGCGTCCGTCGACTACCCGTGCCCAGAGTTCATGAACCCGACGGACTACTTCATGCACCAGCTTGTTGTCGTCGACAAGGAGACAGACGAGTGGCGCAAGCACCGCCTGGTCCAGACCCACGAGGCTGCCACTGCCGACGTCATTCTCTACAGTGATGACGATCCGTTCTAGGACCTCCGACTGGATGTAATGGGCCAGGTGACGGCGCTCACGCAGCGCAATACGGCGAGAATCGCTAGGGACAAGCTGGCGTTTCAGGCTGCCATCTTCCAAACGATCTCCATCGCCCTCGTCGTCGGTCTCAACTATCTGCAGCTGGACCTGAACCATAGCGGTGTGAAGAACTTCACGGGCGGCTTCTCCTTACTGATCGTCAACCAGACGTTCGGAGTGGTCAACCCTTTGTTCATCTCGGTGCCTCTCGAGCTGCCGATCATTGTCCGCGAGTACCGAGGCGGGTTGTACCACTTGACCCCGTGGTATCTGCCCAAGAACATCAGCGAGCTGCCGATGCATCAGGTGTCTCTGCCGATCCTCTTCTTCCTGCCCTCATGGGCGTTGGTTGAGTCGCGAGGCGGTGTATATCCACCCAGAAGAAGAGCGAGCGCGGACGATGATGTTGCGTCCGTCGTTGGTGATGACGGAGATCGTCTCTGTGCACGCGCGTCGCGGCCGCAGTTCCGAGTCGACAGACGCCGTTAGACACTCGCCGCGTAGCCAGAACACGGGTGGACCGCGCACAGCCACCCGCGGAGCACCGGACGCAGCGTACGGTTCATGAGGTCCTGCAGATACGCCGCCATGGTCGTCGCCGCCGCCGCCGGTCTCGAGTCGAGGACACGGCACTTGGAATCGATCGACGCGGCTCGTCCCATGGAACAGTACAGTGAGTGACATCGGAATTCCGACTTTCGTGTTTGCCAATCGGATTTCAGTCGTAAAGAAAGAAAGGAGAAGGGTGAGAACTAATACTCGGTGACAACGATCGCACTGCCTCCGTCAATCCAAGTCAATGGACCTGTTATACTAGTTATAGAAGTCTCCGAATGTACTTATTATTTTTCTTCAACTTTTATTTTGCCGAGTAAAACCTCTTAAATCGAGTGCCAGCATGTCTTTCACCCCGAAACGTCACGCGGTTCCAATACGACGGGCAAGTTCGTTGCGTGGCTGCGCCTTCATTTTGTGCCACACGATCTCGTGGCGATAGGCGTGTGGACGAACGACAACGTAGCGACGAAGTGGAAGACAGCACCACGTCCGCAAAGATATGCTCGCGAGCATGGCGAGCCAAAGTGTTTGCTCGTTGGATTGCAGGTCGGAATGCCCAACTCGGAAAACGAGAGACTGTTCGAGCGGGCGACTGCGCTGTCAGAACAAACCATGTTGCCGCTGACTTCAAGGAGGAGAGAACGTTGAACTTGGGCAAAGAGCTCACCTGGTGTGTCGCTACGGCGGCGTGAGCGGCTTTAGTTAGTCCCGCCGAGCTCGCGGCCACGCCTTGCTTGGCGCCGCGTCGATAGCACGGCATGCTCCATGTCGAGTCGAGCGCGTCGACACCTCGCGGCACCCGACCTGGTTCTGCTGTGTCCGCGAGCGTGGCGCGCATATCGTCACCAGTGTCGATTCTCCAAATGGGGAGCAGTTTGCCACTTTATTTCGGCGCATGCCTTTGCTCGAGTGTCTCCTGGGTTTAAGAACCTTTACAAGTTGCTTGCCCTGTCGCTCTCACAATTTGCACCGCCGCTCGCAGGCCGCCAGTTTAACGCCACCTGTCGCCCGGAACGTGTGGTCTCTATCGCAGAGGGCGACCGAGACGCAGCCCTATCCCGCCGCCCCTTTCTTCACAAAGACAAGGGACTCCACAAAGACAAGCGGAAGCCAATCAGATTTCACGCTTTTATTCTCCTCGACGACCCATTGGCCGAAAATGCGCAACATGTTAAAGCGCCGATTTGCGTTTTTGTATTCCGCCCCGCCACAACCCAATTTGCGAGGAAGTTCACACGCACTCAGCGCCGCGACACCAAGGATAAGAACGCGACCGCTTGTTCCGGCGGCACCTCCTCCCTCCTTATCCATTCCTCCAGCTCCAGGACCTCCATCCAGACTCATGGTGTACTCGTCGGCGACGCTGATCGCGAGCGTGGCGTCCGCGGCGCTGGCCGGCGCGCTCCTCGGAGTGCTCACCAGCGGCGGCGGCCTCGGGCTCGCGCGCAGCGAGTCGTGCGGCGACGCGAGCGTCATGGACAGGTTCACGTGCCTGCTATGCCGCAAGAAGAAGGCGGCGATGCCCAAGCGGCTCATCCTCGTGCGCCACGGCGAGTCGGAGGGCAACATGGACCCGCTGCTGTACTGCCACGTCCCCGACAACGCCATGCACCTGACGGAGCTCGGCTTCGAGCAGGCCGTGGCCGCCGGCAAGTCAATCAAGAAGATCATTGGCAACGAATCACTGGTGCGTGCGCCTTGCTTAGAGTCCGTCTCGATGGTTCGGAGCCGCGTCTAATGCTGTTTTTTTTTTGTGTGTGGTGTGGGTGATCCGCAGCGGTTTATTGTCTCTCCGTACGTGCGCACGATCGAAACCTTCCAAGGCATTCTCAAGGCATGGGGCTTCGAGGGCAAGGCGATCCCGTGGACCGAGGAGCCGCGGATCCGAGAGCAGGACTTTGGCAACTTCCAGGACCCGGTCAAGATCCGCGAGTGCAAGTCGCAGCGCCGGCGCTTCGGGTCGTTCTTCTACCGCTTCCCGAGCGGCGAGTCGCCCGCGGACGTGTACGACCGCATGTCCTCGTTCCTCGAGTCGCTCTATCGGATGTTCGAGAAGATGGACGAGCAGAACTACGTCCTGGTGACCCACGGCGTGGCCATCCGCGTGATCCTGACGCGCTACTTCAAGTTCCGCGTGAGCGAGTTCGAGCAGCTCCAGAACTTCCACAACGGCGAGTTCGTCGTGCTCGAGTACGATGAGCAGAAGGCCAAGTTCATGCTCGGCAAGGTCGTGTCCAACCACGTGACGCTCAACGCGGACGGCAGTGTCCACGTTGAGACGGAAGAGGCGGACGCGCTGCGGCTGCACCCGTGCGAAACCGTCTCGAGGCTGTCGCGGCCGTACATGTCGTCGCCGATCAACCACTTCCGCCACCCGCCGCCGCCGCCTCCGGACACGCCGACCTCCAGCTCGTCGTCGTCTGAGCGGAACGAAGAAGGCGAGATGTACCCGGCCGGGCCCGAAGACGATGTCAAGTGCGGCCGCCTTGCTGCCGACGCACGGACCGCGCTGTCGATCGGTGTCGGTGCCGCCGAGTGAGTCTGCACTCATGAACGAGCCCGACCTCGCGGCGTTTCCACCACCATCACTCGGCCGCTCGACGGACGGTATCGACCAGCTCACCCAGCGTATTTATGGCGTTCCGCGACGCGATGCGAGAAGCTTCCGCCTCCAAGGTAGCTGCGGCCACGAACTACAATGTACTAATGAGAGTCCTCTCTCCGCGCCACCACCTTGCTTTTATGTTGTTGTTGTTGTTGCTGCTGTTGTTGAAGTTGCGAACCTAACTCGCCGTCCAAGTTCGCACGCTTCCTCACCCATTAAGTGCGCGCAAACCTTGCTCGACACGACACGTAGCACCACTTGGCCATTATTGCAGTCCGGTGCTCCTGGAATCTCTCGCCTCCTCGCCATGGCGACCGACGCGCTGGCCGAGGCGCTGGCGCCGCTGCTGCGCTCGCACCTGCTGCCGCTCGCGGGTGTCGGCGCGCTCAGCTACGCGGCTGTGGTGCTGCTGATCCCGCGCGTGGCGCCCCGCATGCCGGCCAAGCTCTCGGGCAAGGACCTGTGCAAGCGCGGCACGCCCGCCGGCGACATCCCCATGTGCGTGCGCCGTTGGCGTCTTGAAAGCGGTGTTGGTATGTAGAGGAGGCTTACAGAGCGGTGCTGCGAGCAGCCCGGAGGCCATGGGCATCGTGTCGGGCCTCGTGTACGTGGCGGCGCTGGCAGTCGTGGCGCTCGTGATCGTGGACGACCCGGACCTGCAGCGCGTCATGGGCTGGGGCGTCGTCTCCATCCTCTCGATGCTGCTGCTCGGCTTCACGGACGACATGACGGACCTGCGCTGGCGCCACAAGCTGCTGTACCCGCCGCTGGCCTCGCTGCCGCTGCTGCTGCACTACGACGGGCTCACGGCCGTGGTGCTGCCCAAGCCCGTGCGCTTCCTCTTCGCGCAGGGCACGCCGCTGTACGCGCTGCTCAACCCGCTCGTGCCGCTCAGCGACGGCGGCGATGTGGCCGAGCTCGGGCTCTTCTACTACCTCTACATGGGGCTCATGGCGGTCTTCTGCACCAACGCCATCAACATCTACGCCGGCGTCAACGGCCTCGAGGCGGGCCAGGCCGTCGTCATGGGCGCCGCTGTCGTCGTGCAGAACGTTGTGCAGATCGTGCGTGGCCACGACAACAACCAGTGCCACCTGCTCTCGCTGCTCTTCATGGTGCCTTTCCTCTTCACGACGCTTGGGCTGCTGCGCCACAACTGGTTCCCGGCGCGCGTGTTCGTCGGCGACACCTTCTGCTACTACGCCGGCATGGCCTTCGCCGTCGCGGGCATCCTGGGCCACTTCAGCAAGACGCTGCTGCTCTTCTTCGCGCCGCAGGTGCTCAACTTTCTCTACTCGCTGCCGCAGCTCTTCAAGGTCGTGCCGTGCCCGCGCCACCGCCTGCCCAAGTTCAATCCCAAGACGGGGCTGCTCGAGCCGTCGACCATCACGCCCGAATCGACGCGCTCCAACTACACGGTCATCAACCTCTTCCTCGTCGTCTTTGGCCACATGCGCGAGAACCGCCTCGTGGTCGCACTGCTCGCCTTCCAGGCTCTGTGCTGCGCCGCCGCCTTCTACGTGCGCTACGGCATCAGCGGCTACTTCTACGACTTTGTCGAATGAGAAGCAGACAGAAGAACACCACACCACACGCGGACGCAACTACAAGACGCGACCGGAGTACTCTTCCCTCGCCTCCCGGCGCTCGTCGTTCCTCTTATCCGCCTCCGTTGCCACGCGAGGAGAATAAGAGCCGCGTTACTGACCACCACAGCCTCGACTCACTGTTGACAGCGCCTCGCATTACTCACGCCCAGCGTATCTGCGACGCTGGCGTCACGTCCAGGCGCTTGACCTTCAGGATCGACTTGGCCGGTGCCGCCGTCTTATTCGGCAATGGCAGCCGCACCTCCGACGCGCTGCTAGTACTCCCCGTCCCATTGCTGGCGCTCGAGTTGCCGCCGCTTGGAGTGCCGAGCAGGCGGTCGCGCGTTGTGGTGAGCAGCTCCCCAACAGGCTTGCTGTGGTCGACCAGCCACACCTGCGGCCGCTCAGCGAACTTCATGCGGCCCGGCGCCACAATGCTGTCGTCGATTTGCTTCTTCGGCGCGTCCTGCTTCTCGCTGTCGCTCTCGTGCGGGACGACGCCGTCGATGTTCTCCGTCAGGCGGGCGACAAGCGTGTCCAGGAGCTTGATCGGCCGAGCCTCCCTCCGCGCGTCCTCGGACCCGAGCGAGTTGTACTGCGGCAGGTAAATCACTTCCTCGCCCGCCGTGGTCGCGGTGGTACCATCCACTTCCGTATCACCATCCCTGGACAGCATAGCCTGCAGCCGCGCAGTCTCCACACGGCGAGCGGACGGCTTTCGCCCTCGGAGAGAGAGGTGCGCGTCGCCTGCCGCAGATGACAGCGGCGACGGCGTCGACGTCAAGCGAGGAGCAAGCAGGTGGATCTCACCGCTGTTTCCCGCGCGATGGATCGCGCCGGCTTGCTGCGCCAACAGGTCGCGTGGCGATGGTGTCACAGGCCGCTTGACCACGTTTTTCTTCCAGCTGCGGATGATCCAGCGGGCGAGGTCGCCAAGCGTCAAGTCCACCAAGTCGGTCGTCTGACTCGCGCGCTCTATCGAGCGAAGCGTCTGTGCGATATTGCTCTGCATCAGCGAGTCCATCGTCACGCCTGGCAGCAGAGCGACGACCTTGAGCGCCAGCAGCGCGCCTGGGTGCGTCGAAGGCGTCTTGATCCACAGCTGCAGCACCTTCTGCATTGCCCGGAGCCCGCCGGCCTCCACGAACCCTTCAAGCGCACGCTTGGGCTGTCGGTATCACAGACAGACCACGTTTTCAGTGATGAAAGGGGTGCGCGGTGATTACAGCAAGTCTAGACGCCTTACCTTGATATCGTCGTTGCGCAGGATGCTGAGCTGTTTCTCTGTCCGCATCTTCTGTGTCGAGTGCTGCTCCAAAATGGTGATCAGGATCTTGCGCGCGATCGTGTAAGCCACCGGTCGGCTCTCGAACCTCTTGGCGTTGAGCGGCAGCTCGCGACGCTCCTCATCGTGCTCCTCGTCGTCCACTGCGATGGCGCTCGTGCTGCTCGTGCCGTCTGTCGGCTTCTTGCTCTTCTTTCTCGACGCCGAGTTGTCCTTGCCGTCCCGATGCCGCTTCTTGGGCTGAACCTGGGCACCGTCCCCGACTTCCACTGCCTCTGCAATCGCGCGCTTCACTTCTCCGACCTCCATGTCCACGTACACGCCGTCCTCGAGCAGCACGCGGTACCGCTGGACGTCGGGGAAATAGGACGCCACTTGGCCCTCTGTGACGCTCTTCTTGCCCTCGTAACTCGTGGTCACCTTGACCACCCGGACGCCCAGCAGCGCGTTCGGATCGCCGCCTGCTGCTGTTGCTACTGGTACTGGTGTGCCGCTAGCTGCAGCGCCTGTAGAGACCGGGGCCGCGGTGGTAGGCGCACGAATGACGAAGCTGTCGATGCTGGCGGCGTCCACCTGCTGCCGGAAGCCGTCGCTAAAGGCCAGCGTGTACACGCCGCTCTCGACGTCGAAGGCCTCGATCGCGCCCGTGCGGCCCTCCACCGGGATCGCGACCCGCGTGCCCAGCGCGAATCTCTGCGGCGCGCGCATGCGAACCTGCCGTCCCGACATACACGAACGCCGATCAATCTCCGACGATCACCACGTAACTGACCGTGAAGCGAGACTCGAGGCAGCGTGCCACGCATACAGGAGCGTAGCCAGGCTTCTCACGCAGCTCATGCCGCGGTCGGAGGCCCAGGGCGGCGCGTATCCAGCACGTACCATGGCGAGGAAGCCCCGCGTCGCCCACGACTTGAGCGTCCGAGGCAATGAGGCAACTCGTTCGCTCGTTGGGGATCGATGTAGATCATGTGTACCACACCAACATTGAGTATTTGCCTTCGAATATTGAGTCCAAATTGTCAATGTCATTTTGTGTACCACACTAGTTGGCAAATCAAGTGTGCTGGATGGATCCGTGTTGAAGCAGCCATCTCCAACACTGCTCGTCGCCATGACGGTCTGGACGTCGAAGTGCCTTCAACACAGCTGTTTCTCCTGCTGATTCACCGATACGAACGACCAGCGGGAGACTGATTGATTGTTTGTCATGTCACCAACTGGCGACTCGCGAACTCGTCCACCTCACGGATGGTGTTGAAGCCGCCTCGCCTCAAGCTGTCTTCTCTCAACACGAGCTTTCAACGCTGCACCCGTTCCGCGAGATCGCCTGCCTGCGTTCAAGTGACCGAAGGTTGTTCCTTGCCGCAGTCCTTTCTTCTTATTTCAACCTTCGGTTTTCCCTTTCTTCGTCCGCTTGTCTGCTCCTTGCTGCCTCTGACCGAGAGACTCAGTCGTCCAGTCTTCAATCCGCCGCCTCCGACTCAAGCCACGCCCGACATCCAAGCTCAAGACCACATCCATGGCGCTGTTTATCGTTGCCGTCGCTCTGCTCGCGCTCCATGTTAGCGCGGACACCACCAGCACGAACGGCACCGGTGCGGACCGCCTCGTCCAGCCTGCACCAACGTTCGCGCGGCATCGGAACGACAGCTTCGCCGCGGTGCTGACCCAGGCCGTGGACCCGGCGTTCGACGTAGCGTTCCAGAACAAGACGTGGGATGTGCCGCAAGACACGGTCAAGACGTTCACCGCGGCCTTCGCACAGTCGCGGTTCAAGTCGCTCGGCGGCATGATCAACTCGGTCGTGCCAACCTGCGGCGACACGCTGATCAGCGGCACGCCTGTCAACACGACCGCGCTCACGTCGATGATCTGGCAGAACGATGAGGCGCACATGGGCTTCTCCCACCACGTACGATCGGCATCCGCCCTCGTCTTGGCCAGGACTCGCTGACGTGGTGCGTATGTTCCATGTGTGAATGCATGACAGGGGCCATGCGAAGCGTGGATCGACCAGAGGCGCGTGTTCCACTCCGAGTGCTGCCGACAGAGCTTCAGCGGGTACCCAGCCGAGATCCCGATCGACTTCTCCAAGTGCCCCGGCACTTGCCTCTTCAAGTTCTACTGGCTCACGCTCGACGAACCCGAGTGGCGCGCCTACAGTGCGTTCGCATCGTATCCTTCTCATGAACCGATGGCACCTGGACATCGAGCTTACTTGTGGCTGTTTCACCTGACACAGAGCAATGCGTGCCAATCGTCAACTCGAGAGTGAACTCCACCAACTCCCCCGCGAACACGACCATCAGCGAGAACGCGACGACGAGTGAGAATGCGACTACCGTCGAGTTGGGCAGCACGGCGGGGCGAGTGCATGCTGCTGCGGCGGTGGAGGTGGCGTTGCCGACCATCAAAGTTTCGACGTAAAGGAAGGAGAACGCAGAAAGTGAGCCAGCAAGCGAGGCGGCGAGCGAGTCGACGAAGACGCCAGCACACGCTTCGACGCCGGTCCGAGCGCGAACGCACTCGTCGACTGGCACGGGGCTAGCTGCCTTCCTCATCGTGTTGCTTCCCACGGTAGATCGCGTTGCGTTTCATCACTTTCATCCACGAAGTTGACATGCATCCCTCAAGACGAACCGCTTCAGCTCACACACGTTTGTTTTGGCGCGACCAAACCCCAGGAATAGTCTCCTGAGTGAGCGCACATCCACATCGATTGATCACTTCCGGAATCGAGCCATGACGCTGCTCTCGACGGCACGAGCTCTCGGGTCTCGAGCGCTCAACGTGTGGCTGTCGGTCCAGGTGGAGCTGCACGGCCACTACTCAGCCCAACGACTGGTGGCGTTGCACGCCTACATATCTCACTTCCGCCTCGTTCGGCTCTGGGCGGTGCTGCTGCTCGTGCCATGGCCGTGCCTCGTCACCATCGTGCTGCTCGACCTCATCCCGCTCGCCGACCCGTCGCTCGGCACCGACAAGAACCTGGGCTTCTGGACTCGCTCCACCGCCTTCAGCGGCATCCTGGCCGTCGCCTGCACCGTCATGTTCCTGCGCTCTATCCCCATGCTCCGCATCTCGTCACTCACGATCGCAGCCACGGCTGTGGTCGTCGCCGTCGGCTCGTCGCTCAGTGGCTACGGCTTGTCGCTCGCGATTGGATTCCCACTGCCCTTCAGCCTTGTGCTCGAGACGCCGGCGTGGACTATCCTCATGGCGCTGTGCCTCGGCTCGGCGGTCTCCAAGCAACTCAAGGAGAACGCGACGGCCAAGGCGCTGTTCACCGAGTGGCTCGACATCGCCGGCGTGCAGAACTCGACGTTGGTCGTCTACTCGCTGTACAACTACGCGTTCGTGAGTCTGTCGGGCTCGGCGGCCGCGCAGACCGCGCTGTCCGTCCTCATGCAGGCGACCAAGATGGCCTTCAAGTACGCCGTCAACCGCAAGATCAGTCAGTACCCGGACATCAAGGCCGAGGCCGTCATCCTCAACGTCGAGATCTCGCACGCTCTCTTCGTCACCTTCAGCATGCAGAGCGCCACGTCGGTCGTCACACTCGTCGTGCTCGTCGCACTCGATCTCCTCCACGGTATAGCCACGTACTATGAGGTCAAGGACGTCATCCGAGTTGTCCGATCCCTCGAACGCGAGATGGACGAGCTCCACAAGGCCGACAGCGACGTGGAGTATGCACTCTCGTCCGTCCCTAGAGATCAAACCACGGTCATCGACAAGGCGACGGCTATCCTGGCCAAGCGAACACCTGCTCCTGCCGTCCAGTTCGCCACAGTCGGACGCCACTCCTCCAAGGAGGTCGCACGCAGGCCGTCGAATGCCATTTGCAAGCGCGGAGTGTGCTCCAGCCAGCGAAAGGTGGCAATGCTGCCGGTCAGAGCCTCCGCAGACTCGCGACGCATGAGAGTCACGCCGCACCGCGTCTTCGACTCGATGGCCGCAATCATGCCATCCTCTGCGCACCTGCTGATATCCACCGACGCGTGGCGACAAGTGGACCGCGACCTCGCGACTTTCAGCCGGGAGGACAGCAACACCAAGGCCAACGCGCGGGAGAAGAGCCTAGCCCAACTGGAAGACGCGTACGTCGAGCGTGTGCTCGCACTACTGCACATGACCGAGTTCGCCATGTTGACGGAGTTCGTCGAGTTCGCCGTGCCCATGATCTATGGTAAGCGTCGACCTCACTCTGCATTGGCAATGACAAGGGCCTCACTCTCTGTCCCGACACGCTCTCTCGCAGTCGCGTACATTGCGACGTTGGCACTCCTACCCAACAGCGTCTACTACTCGCAGCAGGCTGCTCTCTCCGCTGGTGGCAGCGGCTTGCACGCCTCCGACTCAGCGACCCACAGCTATCTCGTAACAGCGCTGGCGCGGACGCTCACGTACAGCCTGCTCGAGCTCCTGTCGCTCTTCCGCCTGGACTGGATGCTGCGCCGCCGCCTCGAGTTCTCTCCCGCCACGCAGCTCGTGTTCCGGCTCGAGTCCCAGTGGCGGTCTGTCCAGGCCGCGCTCATCCTATACGTGTCGTACATCATCGAGTCGACGCTCGAGCACCACGGTGAGTGCCATCCACGTGTCAGTGAGAAGGCGTGCGTTGTGTGGTGGAAATGACATTGGGCTTGCTGCTCTCCAGGCACGGACTATAGCTTCAAGTTCCGCTGGTTGCACAGCGACTGAGCCTCCGACGCTTCATGGCCGTCTTCTGGTCGTGGCTGTCGGCATTTATAGCGTCGCTGGCTTTGCAAAAAAGCACGAGGCTATCCTCTGGAGAAATGGAGGGCGAAGCGGCGGTCGGGCGTCGCGTGCGTGTCTTCTGGGAGGGTGAGAGCGAGTGGTTCGAAGGTGTCGTGGCAAGCTTTTCGCCCGAGAGCGGCTACTTCGTCCGGTACGACGACGGTGAGGAGCAGTGGGAGGACGCGGGCGAGACGATTGTCTTCTTGCCGAGCGCCAGCGATGAAGACGCAGTTGTGGACGTGGAGACTGGCGAGCCGGCGATGCCGTCGCCATCGTACTCACAGCAGGAGTTTGAAGACGACACTGGTGACGACGTCGTCAGTGCAGAGGCAAAGGATTGTGAGGAGCAGCAGCCGAGTCGTTCAAGTCCTTCCACAGTCGATTCGTCCTCTCCACACGCGTTCAGTCGTCCAGCAAGTGATCTCGGTCGTCAAGGGCAACAGAGACAGACAACGGCGACGTCGCGAGCGCTCAAGGGTGGTGGAGCGGCATTCTTCAAGGACGAAGACGCTTTGCGAGAGACGAAGCTCGTGCTGGAAGCGGAGAAACGAGAGCTGCTGTGCTCAAAGGCGACGCTGGAGACGCAGCTGACCTCCAGGGAGAATGAGTCGGCAGTCATCAAGCGAGAGCTGCAGCAGCTCAAGACGCAGGTGTCGCTCGCCAGTGCGCTGCACTACTCGTCGTCCTCGTCCAGTTGTTCGCCATCATCGACGCCAACGACGACCGTCGAGTGGAGGCAGCGCGCCTTGGATCTCCGACTCGGCAACCAGCAGCTGACGCAGGACATCGTGAGGCTCAAGACAGCGTGGCAGTCTCAGCATCGGCGGGTGGAAGACCAGCAGCAGCGCGTCGAGCAACTGCGAGGCAAGTTAGGACGCGTCCCTCAACGCGAGTTGCTCACGCTCGGCGAGCTGCAGGTCGCCATCGCGGAGCTCTTGCAGCGCAAGCGCGAGCTCGAAGCCTCTCTGCGCACGAACAACAAAGCTACAGCGAGGACCTCTCGGCAGCCGCGAGCGACAGAGGACACGGACGACCAAGAGGCGCGACGCACGGCATTGGAGAAGCAGCTCGCACGGCTCGAGCTGTCGCTCACACAAAGTCAAGAGGACGCGCGCACATGGCGGACGCGGCTCGAGTGCGAACGTGCACGGCTGCAGCCCATGCGCGAGCGCTTGGCGAGTCTGCGCTCCGAGCTGCTGTCGCAGGTAGAGAGCAAGCGCACCGATGGACGAGACGTCCTGCTGCGCAGTCTGTTCCTGCGCATTGATGGCGATGGTGACGGTGTCGTGGACCGAACTGCAGCGATCGAAGCCATCGAGTTGGTGCTCGGTCGGTCAGTCAAAGCCGATGAGTCCACACCAGCAACTGGGGCTGACACCTCGCTGCAGCTCACGTTTGGTCAGTTCGTCGACGCGTATCAACGTGTCATCGCTCGGCACACGGAGCAGTAGCGAGCTCGACGACAAGGACAGACTGAGAAGGAATGGCAGCGCAGCATATCCGCGCGAAAGACAGGGGTTCGCACGTAAATCTCCAGTTTGTATTCGAGTTGTTCCCATCGCAAGCGATCATAGCGAGAGCAGCCCGGGACGAAACGGAGAGGCTTTGGAGCGACACGACATGCGGCGGCGTCTGCTGACAGAAGAAGCCGTCGCAGTGCACACTAAAGCAACAACACGAGGCGCTCGCGACCGGCGGCCGACGCGCAAAGCCAACTTCAGTCCATGACGACGGCCGAGCGGGGAAGCGAGCGAGAGTCCTCCTTGGCAACCGCTTACAGGCCGAGGGCCGTGCAGTTGGGGGCGTAGCTCTCGGCGAGCTCGAGCACGTTGATGGTGACGGTGCCGAAGTCGATGATGCAGTCCGAGGGCTCGAGCGCCAGCAGGTCGGCGATGAGCGACGCGCAGTCGGGCGTGAGGCACATGAGCACGATCTGGTCCTCGGTCGGGTAGGCCGTGGGCGGCACGAAGCTGAAGCCCGAGGCCGTCTCGCACGACTCGAGGTACGGGCTGTCGGCGAGCGCCAGCAGCTTGACGATCTCCGTGGACGGGCACACGGTGGTCTCGTCGTAGGCGGCGGCCTGCGAGATGAGCGCGGCGGAGGCGATGGCGGCGACGGCGGCGAAGGTCTTCATGGTGAGGCTTGGGGGTGGAGGGGGTGGAGAAGTTGGCACTTGGAGGCGAGTTGGGAAGTGAGAGATCGAGTCCAGCGCGCTTCATGACCCCCGCGGAGCCGCCAAGGGAGGACAGGAGGGAGGCACGCGTCCACTGTGCCCTCAATGACTGACGCGCGGGAAGAAAGCCACAAGGTCGCGAGTGTAACCCGCCACGGCCGCTGCAGGGCTGCAGGGCCGCAGGGCTTCAGGGCTTCAGGGCCGCAGGGCATGACATCAGCCGGGAGAAGCCGGGCGTGTAAGCAACGGCGGGCACATCCTCCGCCCCTGATTGCCTCGGCTTCAACTGTCGGTCCCGGACTGGACTGCCTCCTTCAAAGATGCAACAGACGAGTCCGCGGAGCAGTCAGACGCCAGCGCTCACGTCGGCTTTCACGCCGCGATTCGGACGACGCTGGCAGAGCCTCAAGGCCCACAGAGCGGCTTCTAGCTGGTGATCGACGCCTTCGAGCGGTGTGCGCTACAGTAACTGGGGCGGGGCACTTCTGCGGCGAAGACGGCGAAGATGGCGAAGATGTTGGCGCCAACTTCAAGCGGGTCATGTCGGTGATGGAGGGTCCCACTTTGTCGCCATTTTTGTCCGTTTATAACTGTCCTCTGGCGTTTTGGTGGGGCGTCTTAAACTTGAGTCGGTAGGTTATCATCGACCGACTGGACAAATAGCGGCGCTTTCACTCGGACATAGTGTCAAGGGAGATCCGAATGGCACAGTTTAGTCCGGGAAACGCGAGCCAAGTGCAAGTTGCGACCTTCAACAGTCCGCGGGCTCGTGGGCTGCCAGACAGAGCTTTTACATCATGGGCCGGGCGGTGGAATGCCGAGTGATTAGGAAGCGCGGCCGTGCCGGCGTTGCATGCTCCGAGGGTTGCTGACGCGCCGAGCGCTCGCCGCGAGCCGCCACCGTCACGCGCGCGCTTTGAACATGCGGGGAGATGAGAGGCGCGCTAGACAGGGCAAAGAGCCGTCGGCCGCCGGGCGAGAGTGGCACGGACAGAGCAAGCGCTCGCGTGACTTCGCTTGAAGGCCACGCCGCCGGCATTGACGCAGTGTGAGAAGCCAGTCGGAGTCAACCTTGGCGGCGTGAGAGCTCTGTGATGGCAACGGCGAGTGTGAAACAGAGCGTTCGCCGCGTTTGACATGGAGGGAGACGTCGAACGCGACGCGCAGCTTCAAGGGCGACTGTGCTCAGGAGTGGCACGACCGCGCATGACATGGCCGCTGTTCGGTGGAGAGGCGCGGCCTTTGTCTGTCCGCGGTGGCTGTAAACTCCAATGGACGAATCGTCCAGGACAGTTGTCACGTCTGAGATGCCGTTCTCAGATCTTGGCGCAACTTTCGAGTTATCATACGTTGCGCGAGTCCAGCGCAGGCAACTTGATATCCCTTCGCGCACCGTTACTACCGGCTCCCTTGAGCCGCTTCAACTTGGGGACGGATGGCGATGGCGAAGGCGCTCCCGGTGACCGCGGCGGCGGCTTCCTGCGCGCCTTGTAGGCGACGGCGGGCGGTCGGAGGGGTGACGCCAGCGCCTGCATGTCCATGCCGACGCGCTGCTGCATCCAGCGGTGCGGCGACAGCGGTGGGGGACCTGTGGAGGCGCCTCCCATGCTGTCTTTGAGCGGCGGCGGCGACAACACGCGGTCGGTAGAGAAGCGTCGGCGCGCGAGGAACAGCCGGAGCTCGGCACTTGACGGCGCTACCGCATGTCGCTCGTCCGCCGCGGCCGCGAGCTCGCGCAGGTGGTCGGCATGCACCAGGTTGCCGGACAGCTCGACGCTGCCGAGCGCCGCGTTCGCCTGCCACGCCGCCCGCAGCGCGTCCACGGCGTCGTTCTGCACGTTGTTGTTGCTCAGCACGAGCGTCTCGAGCGCGTGGTTGTCTCTCTCCAGGCACTGGAAGAGCGCGGTCGCGCCCGGGCTGGCGACCACGTTATCCGCGAGGTTCAAGTAGCGGAGCGTCGAGTTGAACGGCAGCCCGCGCGTGGCGAATGCCGAGGCCGTGGCGTCACCCAGGCGGTTCCCGTGCAGATCGAGGTGCCTCAGGGCCGTGTTGATGGACAGCGCGGCCGCTAGCAGCTCGGCGGCGGCGTCCGAGAGCCGCATCCTGGCGACCACCAGTGTGTGCAGGTGCCCGTAGCGAGCGAAGAAGAAGTCGCCGACGATCTCCGCAAGCAGTTCGCCTTCTCCTTCGCGCGTGAACAGTGCGTTGTCTTCCAGGTACAGCTCCTCCAGCAGGAAGTTGGCGGTCCGGACCGCTTTGGACAGTGCTTGCATGGCGGACTTAGCGGCCATCTGCCCTCGAGGTGCAGTCTGATCAGTTTGTTCGCCCTCCGACGACTCTGGGGAAGGAGCACTCGTCTCGATCGCTCCGATTGCCAAGACGCGAAGAGATTTGCCTGCCCCGACGGCTCTCATCATGTCGACGATTCCCTGGGCACCAAACTCGCCGCTCACGCAGACCAGACACCGCAGAGACGCGCTGAATTGAATGGCGTTCGCCAAGTGCCGAGTGAAGACTGCTGGAGGCGTCTCGCTGCCACTATCGTCCTCGGGACGCGCTTCTCCAGTCGGCATCAATGAATTTGATCGACGCTGTTCACCTCGGAAGATCACCGCTGGACACTCAAACAAGGCTCGACGCTGCTCAATTGTATCCAGGGACGAAAGCGACGCGCGAGGTTCGACTCCGCTGCGATGGTTCTCGTCGAGTTTGGCTACCAGTGACTGGATCACGCTTGGCGATGGTGCGCCAGGCACTCGCTTAAGTCTGCCGAGCGACTCGCGGAGCGTCTTGCGGCGGTACTGAGATTGGATCTTGCGCGCAGCTGTGTGTCGGGTCGCCTCGATGCTCCTTCGAGCCGCTGAGCTGCCAGTGCCGGGTCGAGCAGCCTCAATCACGCTAGCAATGCTGCTTCTCCCTGCTTGATGCGGGTTGAGTTGGGAGTCAACGAACCGTTTCCAGGCCTGTTGGATGCGCTTGGCGCACTTGGAGCGATAGCTCTCGCCGATGCAGATGCCAGAACCTCGCGAGTGGTCCAGAACTAACGATGCCATGGCATTGGTACTCCGTCGATGACGGCGGCGGAAACACGACTGGAGGCCTCGTGCAACGCGCAGTTTGGCCCGGAGTATGTTCTGCTGAGCGTCAAGGAGCAGGTCGTTCATGGACCGCGCGTGTTCATGCAGTTTGCGTCGCCCACGATCCACACACCAGCGAAGGAAGCGCTGTATCCTCTCCGCTGCGAGTCGGACCCTGGTGATCTCGACGCGATGAGCATCACGACGGACCAGGAAAGCGCAGCGCACTCGATACCCTCGGAAACAGCGCTGATAAAACGATTGCGATGCGTTCTCAGACCACAAGCGAGGAGGAGACAGCAGCAGCAATCGCCAACGGCATACCTGAACAAAGCGGCAGGCGACTTCTTCGCGCTCGAACCGCGTCTCGAACTCACTCGGCAGCAGCTGAGCCAGCTGAGCACGGACGCGGCGGTTGTACCGGTACTTGCGCGTCCGGTACTTGCTCAACTGCGACCAGCAACGACACAACGGGTCGCGTTAGTCCTATCAAGAAGTTCCTCGTCGATCTCAGAACCGACCAGATCGTTGACGAGCTTCGCGCGACGATCGCTATCAGCCCAGCGCAGCCGAGCGAACCGCAGGAACTTGCGCGCCTGCTGCTGAATGATGCGGGCGGAGACGTCCTGCGCGGCGAACAGGGGCGAGTACTTGTCGCGCAGCAGCCGCAGCACCAGTTGCCGCGCGCGTCGGTCGTACGGCTGGTCCTTCCACTGCCGCTCGACTCGCTGTTCGGCCGCTTCCCTCAGCTTGGAGGCCCTATTGCGGCCCCAAATGCCCCGGAGTACACGCGCGATCTGGACCTGGCTCGCGTCTTCCAAGTCCAAACGGTACTTCCACTTGTCTGGGAACCACTCGGCGAGGCTGGCGCGCGCCTCCGGGTGGAGCGAGTCCATGTCGAAGACGGTCTCCATGGATCGGATCGCCTTCTCCATCTGGTTGCTCTGGTAGTACGTCCGCGCCAGCACCAAGTACAGCTCGATGCGGTTTCCCAGCTCCTCTTTCGACGCATTAGACGTGTTCGCAGCTTTTGCTTTCGCTTTGGATGTCGGCTCCTCCAGCAATTCCAACGCGCGAGCAAGCGCATCGCTCGCCGGGATCGGCTCGTTTCGCGCCTGAAAGTACTGCGCGAACGCCGTGTATGTCTCGCTACGCTGTCTCCACGGCTTCTTCGCCGGCGCGACCTTGTTGCTGAGTATGTGGCGCTGCACAGCCGCTCGAAGCAGCTCGTCGAAGCAATGGTCGGTCGTTGCGGTGGCCAGCGCCACCGTCGCGGACGCCTTGGAGATTACGGCCACACCAGCAGCGTCGACACCGCTTTCAAGGACGAGCAGCTCGTTCAGCCGCGCGTGCATGTACAGCACCTCGATGCAGAGATCGCCCTGCTCGATCAACGGAGCGACGAACGCGTCAGTGGAACGGCCAGCCAAGCAAACAGTGAGTGAGGACGTCTACCTCGCTCATCGCCTTGTCCAGAAGCAGCTCCTTGGTGTAGCGGATGCACTTGAGTAGCACCGTGTGCCGGTCGATTGAAGCGGTTCCAGTGTCTCCATTCGGTCCCCGTTGCGATTGGTCGCCTTGCCTCGTGTCGGAGGTGCTTCCAAGAGTGGAGAAGAGCTGGTAGCGCTGCAGCAGCACGTACCTCAGCACGACCTGCTTGCGCTGCTGAAACTTGGGGAACGTCATCAGGATGGTCTCGCACACGCTCAACGCGTCCGAGTAGTCTCCGAGGGCTTCCAGCGCGTGCGAGTACTCAAAGAGCGCGATCGGGCTGCACGCAACCTCGAAATGCGTCAGCGCCTGCTCGTAGGCGATGCGGCAGTCCCAGAGCGCCGTCCACTCGCCCGATTGCTGCCAGTGGCGCCACTGACACTGCGCCAGTCGCCTCCAGCAAGCTCCAGACGACGCGCCGAGGCTAATTGCCTTGTTCAAGTGGCGTGCCGCCTTCTCGTACTCCTTTCGAGCGAACAGCCGGAGTCCGAGCCGCTCCTGTCGCCACTTGCGGCCATCGTCTTTGCTAAGGATTTCCTCGTGACGACTCACCAACACTCGGTCCACCGCGTCCTGCCACCGCCGGAGCACCAGTGGCTTCATCTGTCGCGTGGGAACGGTTGCTGTTGACCTGAGAGGTGGCGACGCAACTGGCGGTAGAGCGTGAATGGCTTTATCGCTAGCCTTCGCATCCGTATCGACTGCAGTCAGTGTTAGTGGAGATGGAGACTCTGGCTTGACCCTCGCTCGACGCTTTGCAGTGGGCTGGGCTGGCACGAACTGCTTCGACCGGAACTGGCTCACATGCACCATGTCGGAGCGTGGCGGGCGACTGTCGTCTCCATTGGCACCAAACGTCGGGCGGAACGGAGACGTCGGTGCCTCGAATGGGTCGTGCCAACCTCCCGGGTCTTCTGCGCCATCAAAGACTGGCGTTGTTGGACGCGGGATGCGACGGACGCGGACTGGGAGGCCCATGGCGACCTCACGCTTGATGCGGTTGCGGCGCACGATCCTCGCACGTCGAAGACGCCGCCGCCGCTCCTCCTCGGGATCCATCATGAGTCTCTGGAGGAACATGGCCGTCTGCTGTTGATCCCGAGGAGAGGTCGGTGACAAGCTGCTGCGATCAGGAGTTGGAGAGCACCAGTGGGATCAGACGCAGACCACAGGACGAGCAGCCAACTTACCGGTCGTGCAGGCGGTTGGCCGTCGCACTGCGGCTTGAGGTCGACAAGTTGGCCAACTGCTCGCAGTTATATTCGCCGCACCCGCTTTCGCGGCAACCTCTTGGGATAAGTATAGCTGCAACAGCTCCCGAAGGCTCGAGAGCGCGGCTCTTGCGCGACGCACAGGGACATGGGCTCGCGCCTCGGTCGCTGGGAGCCGCAAACCGCTGCTGCTGCTTCTTCAACGTTGAATTCGCACCGAGAACGAGAGCCGAGAGCTGTCGACAAGCCAGCCCGGGACTCCAGGCGAGAGCCGCGCGGTGGACACTCCTCCTCAGCTCACTGACGGGACTCGAGCTCGCTGGCTGTGCTCGAACAGGCGAGCCGAGTAGACGGCGGCGCGTCGCTCTGGCACTCGCAACGGTCTGGGCATCGTGGCGCTGTTTGTTTTCAATCAAGGACGCCCGATGGACTCGTCGACCGGCGACAGCGTGCAGGAAGACAACGAGCGGCAGGCACGAGCGGCAAGCGAGACCTCCGACGTTGATCCATCCACGATGTCCCGCGTGCAGGTCACCAGCCAAGGCGCGGTGGCTTTTAAAAGCGGTGCCGCAGTCGCGTCCCTGGTGCGGCGGGCTCGCAAGGGCTTCGGATTGGCCGGTACCACCAAGAAGCGGCTCGTGCTCAAGCTGGACGACGACGCGGCCGCTGTAAGCGCCAGTGCAAGCGACACCAACGCGAACAATAGCCCAAAGGCTGGACCGGAGTCGCATGGGCGTTCTGATGACGCTGTCCCGTGGTGGAAGGTCGAGTACCAGCGGCCGCCGCCCGGACACCTCGGCGCACACGTCGTCCCGGTCGCGCAGGTTTCGGTCTTCCAGCGAAGCGGAGAGGTCTCGGCCCCCAACATGTTCGCCAAGCGCTGTGCGAAGACCGAGGAGCCGGCGCTGCAGCGACCGGCACTGGACGACTCACCGGGAGGAAGGAAGCGACTGCATCCGAGCCACGAGACGCCGGAGCGCGCGCACCGCCGAGCACGTGGAGACGTTATGAGCCTGTTCACGTCGGTTCCTAGTCGTACGCCACGTGCTTTGTCGCCGTCTCGAGTGAAAGTGCCCGGCCACTGACACCGCGTGAGCCTGTTGCAGTCCTCGTCGACAGCAGCCCGACCCAGAAGCGCAAGATCCGGCACGTGCGCGAGAGCGAGCCGCGCACTCTCCTCGGAGGGGAGGATGACAGCTCCAACAACAATCAGAAGCGCCTCGACGATGCCAGGTGAGTTCTGGCGAAGGCTCCATGCACTTGTTGATGCGAACGTTCTTCTGAATCGGCGGCGTTCTCTTCCTCGTCAGCATGGCAACCGAGTGCCGGCCGCTGTTCGCGCGATACCCGACCGTGGTGACACCCTCGAGGCTCGTGAAGCCGCTGACATACATTGAGATTGCTAGCGACGCGCCGAGCTCAGCCGCCGCCACGGTCGCGAGCGATGCGATGCTGCAGGCAGGAAGCGGTCCCAGCAACTCGGACGACCAAGACGGAGGCGTGGCGTTATGACACGGCGGCTTGGAGCACGGACTGTCATGTCGGCCGCCCGACTCGTCCGCTGTGGTCGCTCCATACATCGACGCAACGAGACGCATAGAGCAAGTGGAGGGCGTGCTTTGGCGCGGCAAAAAGTATCTTCCTGCCCGATTGGGTTCAATTGGAAATGGCTACACTTGTGTGTATCCGACACCTACCCGTTAGATTTCGTATCTGACCAACCATTCACGAATGTTGTTCATATCTGGAGTGATGTCCTTACTCTTTTCAACCAATCAAACGTCCGTAAAACGGTGCCATGTTCGAGAACTTTTTTGCCTCTGTCAAGTATCTGATGGCCAGCTGGGTCATTCCGGAATCCAAGGCGCGGCGGTCAAGACCCCCTCCGCATACTGCGCGCAAGTGAGTTCGAGACAGGCAGCAGCAGCAACATGGCGAGCGAGTGGAAGGCCAAGGGCAATGCGGCGCTGAGCGCGGGCGACGCGCGCGAGGCCGTGGCGTGCTACACGAAGGCGATCGAGCTGGACCCGAGCGACCACGTGTTCTACTCGAACCGGTCGGCGGCGTACCTGTCGATGGACGACGCGGCCCACGCGCTGGAGGACGCCGAGGCATGCATCAAGGTCAAGGCGAACTGGGCCAAGGGCCACGCGCGCAAGGGCGCGGCACTGCACGCGCTCAAGCGCTACGACGAGGCCGTGGCCGCCTACGACGAGGGCCTCAAGGTCGAGCCGGGCAACGCGGCGTGCGCCAACGGCGCGGCGGACGCCAAGCGCGACCAGGCGGCGGCGCAGCAGGCGCAGGCGGCCTTCAACCCGTTCGCCAACGCCTTCGGGCCCGACATGTTCGCCAAGATCGCGACCAACCCGCGGCTGTCGCCCATGCTGAGCGACCCCGAGTTCGTGCAGAAGCTGCAGGAGATCCAGCGCGACCCGGCCAAGATCAACGTGCACCTGCAGGACCCGCGCGTCATGACGGTGCTGGGCGAGCTCATGGGCCTCAACGTCAACATGGACGGCCCGGAGGACGCGGACGAGCAGCCGCCCGCCGCGGCGCAGCACGAGCCGGCACGCCCCAAGACGCCCGAGCCGGAGCCCATGGACGAGGACCTGTCGGAGGAGGAGCAGGCTGAGCGCGCGGCTAAGAAGGCGGCCGAGGACGCCAAGCAGCGCGGCAACGCCCTGTACAAGCAGAAGAAGTTCCCCGAGGCCATCGAGTGCTACCAGGAGGCCATCGAGAAGGACGCCACCAACATGTCGTACCTGAGCAACCTCGCCGCCGTGCGTCTCGAGATGGGCGACTACGACGCGTGCATCGACGACTGCAAGTACGTCTCTATGCGCTGGTTGAGATTCGCTTGATGCGGAGTGCACGCGTGCTAACGACTTGGATGGTCTGTGGCGACTTGCTTGTCGTGATTTGCAGGAAGGCGATCGAGGTCGGCCGCGCCAACCGCGCCGACTACGCGCTGATCGCCAAGGCGTACGTGCGCATCGGTAACGCGCACCTGAAGAAGGGCGAGACGAAGGAGAACCTGGAGGCGGCGATCAACATGTACGAGGCCGCGCAGGTGGAGAACCGCACCAAGGACGTGGAGAAGAAGATCAAGACGCTGCAGGTCAAGGCGCGCAAGGCCCGGGAGCTCGCGTACATTGACCCGGAGAAGGCGCTGGCGGCCAAGAACGAGGGCAACGAGTTCTTCAAGGCCGGCGACTTCCCGTCGGCCGTGGAGCGCTACTCGGAGGCCATCAAGCGCGACCCGTCGAACGCCATCTACTACGCCAACCGCGCGGCGGCGTACACGAAGCTGACGTCGTTCGTGGACGCCAAGAAGGACTGCGAGAAGGCGCTGGCGCTGGACCCGAACTACGTCAAGGCGTACTCGCGCATGGGTGCGATCCAGATGTTCATGAAGGAGTTCCACAAGGCGCGCGAGAGCTACGAGAAGGGCCTGAAGATCGACCCGAGCAACCAGGAGTGCCAGGACGGCCTGCGGAATGTCATGTACAAGATCCAGAGCGGCGAGACGGACGAGGAGCGCGCGGCCCACGGGATGGCGGACCCGGAGATCCAGGCCATCCTGCGCGACCCGGTCATGCAGAACGTGCTGAACGATTTCCAGACGGACCCGATGGGTGCGCAGCGCCACCTGCAGAACCCGGGCATTATGGCCAAGATTGAGAAGCTGATCGCCGCGGGCGTGCTGCAGACCAAGTAAGCGCAGGTCGCAGCTTGAAGCTCGCAGGCAGATGATCATCAGGTAGGAAGAAGGAAGGCGAGGTGACTACAGCGGTCAGCAATGAGAGCAGCAGCCTCGTCGATACGTTTACTCGCGTGCGTCCTGTTGTCACTTGGCGATGAGTTCGTTGATCTTGGACGAGTTGGCGCGCAGCGCCGCGAGCACGTCCCTGGCCTGGCGCGTCAGCTCGCGGTCCAGCCGCGCGCTCGGCGACATGGCGGCCTTGACGGGCGAGCGAGCGACCGCGGCGGGCTTGCTCTTCTTGCGCTTGGCCGTCGCCTTGGCGGTCGCCGACACGATGGCCGGTGTGGACGCCGAAGCGGCCAGCGGCGGCGAGGAGGAGGAGGAAGGCGCCTCCATGTCCTGCAGGTCGGCCGTGGACGCAGCTCCGCGGAGCAGCTGGTGTTTGTCCAGCGTCTCGCGCACGAACTCGCGCATGTTGGCGTTCTTGGCGCCCGTGGGGTAGAAGAGCAGCACGTCCTCGGCCTGCGACGGCTTGGCGGTGGCCGCGACCACCGGCGACAGGCCCGTGTGGCCCAGGTCCGGCAGCGGCACGGGCTCGAGCAGCAGCCGCACGGACGCCGCCAGCGCCTCGAGGTCGTCGCCGGACGCGCGCGCGTCGGGCCGGAGCGCGCGCTCCTTGGCCGCGATCTCCGCGCGTGACTTGGACAGCAGCCGCCGCGAGTGCACCGTCAGCACGTCCAGGTACGGCGCCGGCGGCGCGTCGAGCGCCATGGTGGCGACTGCTCCACACCGATCGATTCGGAAATAGCCACCCTCTCCGGGGACGAGACGCTCTCACCGCCGCCTCCCCGCGGCAGCTGATGCGCCAGTTGGCCGGCGGCATGGGCCAGGAGGGTCCAAGGCATTCGCGAACGCGCCGGCAAGTGGCGAGCGGTGTTTTCCTGGAAGGGAAGCGCGCGAGATGATTGGCGACGTGCTTGTCGTGCTGGCCGCGTTCGCCGCCGGCGCCGCCACGGCGTACTACGTTGGCGTGTACCGCAAGCAGCAGCGGGTCAAGCAGCAGCACAGCGCGCTGGATCCCGTGACGCCCGCCATGGACCCCGCGGGCGAGCAGCACGCAGGCGACTTCCGGCGCATCTTGTGGCCATTCCGGTCGCTTGCATGTTGGGGCTGGCAGCCGTACCGTCGCCGCAGGATCTATTCGGCTTCAACACGCTTCACGCACCGTTACTTGAGTTTCAGGCAACTTTTTGGCAACGTTAAGTTCCTCTTCTAAGTTGCTTGAACGGTCGAAACCAGCAGAGACACGTTGTCTCAGACAACTCGTTGCCAGTCCCCAATCTCCGGAGGCGGCGACAAGCAAAGCGAGGAGCAAGGCGACAAGCAGATCGCGGGCGACCGGATGGAGCTGTCGAGCGCCGAGAGCGCGCTGCGGACGCTCAAGCACAGGCCGAAGGTGCCACAGGGCGCGCTGGCCGCGGCCGAGGCGGCGCTGCGCGTGCTGACGGCGGGCGAGGCGCCCGAGGCGGCCGCGTCGACGGACGAGCAGCGGCGCGCGGCGCTGGAGCAGCAGCTGGCGACGCTGCTGCTGTACGGACAGGAGCGCTGGGAGCCCATCGCGGTGGTCTGCGCCGTCGTGCGCGACCTGATGGCGCGGCGCCTGGGCCTGCCGGACTTTGACGAGAACGCCGACTTCCAGCTGCACAAGCCCGCGCACAAGCTGTACGTGACGGCCGTGGCGCCGCTGTCGGACGCCTTCCTGCGCGAGACCGTCAAGGCGACGGCGAGCCAGTGCCTGGAGCACTGGGAGCCGCGCGTGCGCATGGCCGTCGCGCGGCTGCTGGGCGTGCTGGCGGGCTGGGACCTGCCGTGGGTGGCGGCCGAGCTGCTGCCGCAGGTGGTCGAGTCGGTCCAGTGCCACCTCACACGCTCGCCCGACTTCGAGGAGACGGGCTTCGACGCCATGGACGACAACGTGAGCGTCAACGGCATGGAGACGCCGCCGCAGTCGCCCGAGAGCACGCCGCGCACGCCGTCGACGCCCTACCGGCTGGACGACGTGAGCGGCTGGAAGGCGCTCGAGAGCTCGCTCAGCGCCGTCAAGTACATGATCAAGGGCAGCCGCGCGGCCTTCCTGCAGACGCAGCCCGGCGGCGAGGTCTTCGTCTACCTCACGCCCTCGCTGCTCGAGCTCATCACGACCAAGAGCTGCTTCCACGTCAACCGCCACGTGCGCGTCGTCGGGCTCGACATCATCACGGCGATCGCGAACGTGTCGCCGCCCGGATTCCTGGACGCGCACCACAGTGACGTGGCCGACAGGCTGTGCAAGTGCATCGCCCGCGGCATGCAGGACAACTGGAGCCAGGTGCGGTACGCGGCGTCCATCACCGTGCGCGCCTTCCTGCTCAAGCTCGGCGTGGTGGCGAAGGAGGTGTACTACCCGTCGATCGTGCCGCGCTTGTGCTTCAACCGGTACTTCGTGGCCGAGCGCGTGCAGAAGCACTCGCAGGAGACCTGGCGCCTCGTCATGGGGGACAAGGGCCGCCAGATCTGCGCCAAGTATGCCGTCGAGATGGTCGACTTCTACGTCGACATGACGACCCACTGCGTGCGCGAGGCGGCCTGCCAGTGCATTGCGGAGCTCGGCACCAAGGTGGAGCCCGAGGCCGTACGCCCGCACGTCGCGCGGCTGATGCAGGCCGTGCTCAACTGCTTCTACGACGCGTCCAACCTCGTCCGCGACGCCGCGTGCCTCGCCGCGGGGCAGCTCGTGCTGGGCTTCCCGGAGGAGTCCCGCCCGTTCCTGGACGAGCTGTATCACCTGTGGATCGACCACCTGTCGGACAACATTTGGTCGGTTCGCGAAGACGCGGCTATCGCGCTAGGCAACGCCATCCGCGCGTACGGGCAGGAGGCGCTCGACCGCGTGGTCAAGGTCGCGGACGAGTACTTGTTGCTGGCGAAGAAGCAGCCGGCCATGTCCCAGCTCGAGTACGACGAGATGGTCCGCGAGGGGAAGAAGCACCTGAGCAAGCAGGCGTTCGGCTGCTGCGACCTGGACATGGAGGTGTTCGACCGGCACGAGCACCACCACAGCGAGCCGTGGGAGCACACGGACGGCGCCATCTACCTGGTGCGCGAGCTGTGCGACGTGGCACCCGAGGTGGCGATCAAGTACCTGCCGCTGGTGGCGGACGTGGCCATCCTGCGCCACTTCCCGCAGACGGCTGTGCTGCAGGAGACGGTGTGGAAGCAGGTGCCGCTCATGTGCGACGCGCTCGGCAAGAAGGTCTTCAAGCGCCACCTCGAGGTGTTCTTCGACCCGCTCGTGTTCACGCTGCAGGGCTCGCACCGCCTCGCGACGTTCGCCGCGCGCGACTGCGTGGCGCGTCTGAGCAAGCAGATCGGGCCCAGCATCTTCCTCGGGCGGCTGCAGGCCAACTCGACCTGGCTGGAGGCACTCGCGCCGCTCGTGTCAGTCGCGCCGCCGCTCTACTAGGCACGGCAAGAGTTAGTCGACAACGATGGCGCTCGCTTGAGCCCGAGATGCAACGCACACGCTGGCTTCGAACGGGGCGGAGTCTCCAGGGTGAGTGTATGTACAGGTGGAGTGCTTGGTAATACATGGTGCGCACCGTTAGGCGACGCTGGTCTGCTGCTCCCTACGTGGCACGTGCTTGGCGATAAACTCGTGCGCGAGTGTGTAGCGCACGTCCTCGGGCGAGCTGGGCTTGCAGACGTCCACGTGGGTGGCGTCCGACACCTCGATGAAGTCTCCAAAGCCTGGGTTCGCAGACTCCTGAGGCACCACGAGCGTCTCGATTCCGATCACCGGGAGCCGACACGGCGTACTCTCGCCGATACTCAGCGCCGGGATGTCCTTCTCGAGGAACAGCTCGCCGCACCACTCGTTGAGCATCTCGAGGTGCGGTGTGCCGTGCAGGTGTTCTGTCACGGGGTGCTGTGCGATTCGCCGCGGCTTGATTGTTTGGATGGTCTGCGCGATGGGGCTCCCGTGATGAGGGACACCATAGAAGACAACGCCGTTCACGTTGTCGACCAGCTTGGCTTCGTCCTGATCAGAGCTGGTGCTGGCCGAGTCGAGCAGCACTTGCTTCAGGATCACGCCGCCCAGACTGTGGGTGACGAAGACGACGGGGCGATCGCTAGTCCCGACCTGAGCAGCGCGAAGCTTGGACAGGATCTCACTGCTCGTGTCTTCGAAGCACATAGTCTGCCAGACCGACTCGGAGGCGAGCAGTTGCGAGTCGTAGCCGACCGACAGGATGCGCGGGTTGTGCCCTTCGCGCTTGAGGTCGTCCAGCAACCACTGCTGGGCCCAAACCGTGTCCTGGTCCTCGCCGCACACCCAAGTCTCGTATGGACACCCGAGCAGGCCGTGAATAAACACAATGTCCACGTCGTAGTCGTTCCGCGTCGACTCTAGGCTGTTTCCCGTCGAGAAGTGCAGCGGATGCACTCCATCCACGTACTTGACAGCGTTTGATGCGTCGCGTGACTTGAGCTTCGCCACCTGGTAGCGCTGGTTGGATCGGGCTCGGTGTGCCAATGTCTGAAGGCGCACATCGTCTGCCTCGACCCACTTGTCCAGCACAGCAGAGAGCAGAGCGTCGGAGGTGACGAATGCAGCAAGCTCTTCGTCCATCGCATCACAGGAGAGCATGTTCGCTAGCAGTCGAGCCGTCTCACGCTGTACCAAGGCGTTCTCAGAGTTCATCAGCGTCTTGAGAAGAGGGACTCCACCCAGGCGAACGAACTCGGACTGGCACTCGGCCTGCTCCGCAACAAACGCCAGTGCTCGAAGTGCCTTCGCGTGTGACGCTTCATACTGCGAGGTCGCAGACTGGTGACCAACCAGCGGGCGAGTTCGAGACCGCGCATCGCGCACGCTAGTCGAGGACGCAGCGATCTCCTTTGGGATCTTGTCCAGCACGCCGTCCAAAACAGCAATGAGCCACTCCTGCAGACATTGGTCCTTGTACGCGCCGTGGGTCACAATCTGCTGGAGACACTTGGACGCCACATCGCGGACATCTTGGTCGCTGTTCTTCATGAATTCTGTGAAGAGCTCGATCCAGCCGTCAACGTAGCGGAAGCTCGCCATCGCACTTGGGTTGACCAAGTCATCTTGCTCGAGCGGGTCGTCATCCTCGATCGCACCGACGAACGACAGCGAGTCTTGGTCCAGCACAAAGTCAGAGCTCTCGTCTTGCTCCGGCTCCGCCAGTGCATGTACTGCGTTCAGCAGTTTGGCTGTCATTCTGCAGTCTCCGTTCTCCAAAATCCGGGCTCGCAGCATGTCCAGTACTCCTATCGACACAAGTTGCTGACGGGCGTCACCGCCAGTTCGTGCAAGACTGGCAATCGTGTCCAGCGCAGAGCATGCGAGCGGGATCGTCGAGGACGCCAGCCATTTAGTCAGCAACTGTGAACACTTCTTGTGTCGCTGCATGGCGGACGCCAACGACGGGTCGTCGCTGAGCTCCTTCAGCAGCCGAGCAGCCTGCAACTGAACGGCATCAGACCGACTGTCGCCGATATCGAGCAGCGCGGTCCACAGCTTGTCGTTGGAGATCAACTTGCGCCTCGTCTTGGCAGTGGCGTCGTCGCCGAAGAGAGTCTTCCTCCACTTGTACCGGCTGCTCATGCCTTCGGGGGAAGCTGCCTTGCCGAGGCCCCAGAGCGCAAACTCCAGGTACTCGTCGGGGACGTCCGCAACTGCAAGGGACAGCAGCGACACGAGGTTGGCCGGCCCGAACCTGCACTCGTCGCTGTCGAGCACGACGAGCCGGTGGAGCGCGTCGCCCACGCGCGGGTCGTCGTCGTGCGCGTGCGCCAGATTGACGAGCGCTAGTCTCCCGTAGCGGGTCGCCTTCTCGGCGATTGCAGCGGCGCACCGGCCGTTGGAGGCCAGCACGCCCACCGCGTCATGCATGCGGCGCTCCAGGTCCTCGCCGACGACGGACATGCCCTCGGCCGCAGACAGCAGGTCGAGCAGCGAGGAGAAGTTGGCGCCGGCCAGGATCTGCCGCGCGTCCGCCTTGACCGTCGCGGGCGTCAGCTGCCGCAGCCACGAGAACAGCTCGCGGTACTCGTCTCCGCCGTCCCAACCCTCCAACACGCACAGCGCGCGCGCGTCCGCCGTCTTGGCGGCCGCCGCGAGCGCCTGGCGCGCCGCCGCCACGGACGCGGACGACATCCAGCACGCGAGTTCCCGCGCCAGGCTCTGCTGCAGGCCCAGCTCCTGCCTGGACGCGGCCGCGAGTCGGCGCGTCTTGCTCCTCCGCTGCGCATGTCCCGTCCGCTGGCCCGCCGGCCCCTCGAGCCGCCGCCGAGGCGCCTCCGCTGGCCGCCGGTCGTCCCCGTAGAAGTACAAGCCGGCGCCCGCGCTGGCACTCACGCCCGCGCTCGCCAGCAGCAGCAGCGGGCGCTTCACCGCGTAGTACATGTCCACGCCGCCTTGGTGGTGCTGGGGTGCTGCCTTTCCTGCTTCGTGTCGAATGCAACAGTGTGGAGAGCGGAGGGAAGGACGGACGGTGGTTGCACTTGCTGTTGCGCGTAAACTACATTGAAGGGACGCAGTCGAAATCAGTCGAGTGTGCGTGTTTGTATGGGTCGACGAAAGATAACGGCGGCGGAGGGGCGTCAAGCGTAAACTACATCCGCGCTGGCGTTTCTGACGCGAAGCGGTGACGCAGCGCGGGTTTCCGCCAATCAGCGCGCGGGAGCGGTCGTCTGGCCGAATCTCTGGAAAATGCACATGCCCATGGCGAATCTCGGCGAGCTGCTGCGCCATGCAGCGCTCGGAATCTCCGTCCTCGCGCCGGCAGACGCGGAAAATAGCGCCCGCGCTCAGCCTCACCGCCATATTTGTCCTGCCTGGCCGGGTCGGGGCTCTGGGGACGCGGCAACCGAGCCTCAGGGACGGCAGCGGATCCCGAGCCAAATGACGTCACGGGCGTGGTGCGACAGGCCGTTTCGTGACGAAACGCACTCGACAACCGAGTATTTCGTGCTAAGTTGTGATGGTTGACCACTGATTCAATCAAAGTAAGAAACCTTCTGAATAGCTATACTTCATCAAAGTGTCAAGGAACCCTACATGGCTTCACTTTTATGGTCGCGTCGTTTCGCGACCAACCTCCTTTATCCTGACCAAGCCAACATAACACCGCGTCGATTGATACTTTGGCTCGCAACCACCCCGACGCTATCGCCATGGGCTGCGGCAGCTCGCGGTCCGTGACGCTGGCGGACGTCTCGCGCGTGTGCGACTGGCTGCTGGTGGTTCTGAGCCATCGCGCAGCTCGTGGTGACCGACGGTCGCTGCGGACGTGGCTGACGGCGCAGTTCCATCGCCACGACGCGGTCAGAGCTCACTCGTTAGGCAGTTGGAGGGCGGCGTGCTCATTGTTCGTCGTCTTCTGTCGCTTCTGCAGGCAACGACAGGCATTGTGACCATCGTAGCAGTGGCGGAGATCGTGTCCGATCTCTCGCCGGCATCGAACTGGTCGGACGCGGAGGTGGCGCAATTCGGCGCCTTCTTCGCTCCGGAAGAGGGCGATGGCACCAGCAACGCGTTCGACTACGGCCTCTTCCTCGACTTTCTGTTCTTCCTAGTGCAGCAAGCGAGACCGCAGCTAGAGGTCTCGTTGCAGGACACGAGCGCCGACGGTTTTCGAGTTGGGATGTATCGCCAAGGCGCCGACTCAAGAGGACAAAGCGCTGAGAGGCGCGTGGTGGTCAAGGAAGCCGCACTGCCGGTGCTGAGCCAACACCAGGAGGAGGTACTCCTCCTTCGAGATGCTATCAACAGGCTGCGTCTGTTGTCCCACCCGAACCTCGTGCGCTTCTGCTCGACGCTCCAGTGCAAAGGGACGCTGTACGTGCTGCAGACATACGAGCCAAAGTGCTGCTCGTTGCGCACCATCCTCGAGTCCTTTGGTCCCATGAAGGAGTCAACCGTTCGGCGGTACTTGGTTCAGATACTTCAAGGCTTGAGCTGTCTGCACTCGCACGGGGTTGTCCACGGAGCGCTGTCGACGCAGAGCGTGCTCATCGACAGCTGCGGGTTGCTCAAGCTCGCAGACTTTGGCGTCCGCCGCTTCCTGTCAGGTCCCGAGCTCTGGGTCCGCCCGCCAGACAGCCCCTCAGGTGGAGATAACCGAGACTGGTGCTTGCAGTTCAAGGTAAGGTGGAGATGCCATCGGTGCGGCTTGCTTTGGCATTTAACTCTCCATTGACGTGCTTCTCCAATGATGTGCTCCCGCAGCCACCAGAGGTCGACGCCAGTGCCTCGTGGCATCTCAAGAGCGACGTGTGGTGTGTCGGCGTCTTGGCGCTGCAGATGACGAACGGCTGGTGCTCCGCTCTGGGCGAAGCGCAGCACAGCAGTGCGCCAAGGTCCCCTCGCTCCCCGAGTCCCACCAAGCGGGCGACGATTCCCGGGATCGATACGACCAAGGCGACTGGTGTCAGACGCCCTCCAGGTCTCCCAGCGAGCGCATCGAAGGAGCTCAAAGCGCTAGTTAGGGCTTGTCTGCAAAAGACGCCCAGCAAGCGATCGACTGTGAGCGAGCTACTCCGATGCCCCTACTTCCATGTCAGCCAGGCGGATGCTACCCGGGAAGAGCTGCGCACGGTGTGCACCGACTTGGACGCATCCATGCGGCGGTTGCTGTCCGCGTCGTCGCCGGCGACTAGGGCGGGGATCCGCAAGGAGACCAACCGTCGAGCGACCACAGGGAGGTGATGCAATGAAATGCATTGCAAGAGGTTAGTACATGCATCCTACCGCTCGGTCAGTAGAAGTAGCGCGTGCTGAACGCCGCCACATCGGCGGGAGTATCATCCTGGCAATCATGGCACGTCAGTGCAGGGTCCGTATGACATCACAGTCCTTGAATGACCTCACCTGCACGTTCTCGAGGTCGTCGCGGGCACCACAAGCGACGAGGTGACGGTAGACGTGAGGATGGAGGTGCTTAGCCGCGACATGGGCCGGCGACTCGTGCAGCACGCGTCCACTCTGGTCGTTCAGAAGAGCAGGGACCTGTGCTGACAGGAACTCTACGCAGCGCATCGATCCATGCGCGGCCGCGACGTGCAGCACCGATAGTCCCTGTACCATCGATCGGAGTTGAGGCCAAGATCCATCAGTGAGGCAGTGAAAACTCACTTACGTTGCGGGCACGACGGACAAAGTTAACCTTGCCTGACCGATGCAAGAGCTCCAGGACTTGGACGTGGTCGACAGACGCCGCCAGGTGCAGCGGCGCGAACCCGAGCCTCGCATCCGGCAGGTCAACGTTCACGCCCAGGTTGATCATCGCCTCCATCACCTCCAGACAGTTGGTCGCCGCTGCAACGTGCACCGCTGACCAGCCCTGTCAAGTCGCCACCTGCGCGTGAGTGATGAAGGCGATACCGTCGCGTTGAGTGACGGAGCGACCCACCTTTGCGTTCTCGACGCTCGGGTCACCCTTGATCTGGCAGAGAATGTTGACGACCGCCGCACGTCCGAACGCTGCCGCGAGTGTCAGCATCGTCTCGCCCTGGCGTCACCACTCTGTCAGCCTCTCCCTTGTCATCAGACGCGTGTGTGGCTGCCAGATCACACCCTTGCGTCCTTGCCGTTGACCTGTTGAGGCAGCGAGAACGCGAGCATCAGCTGCCGCGGCATGGCCCAGCTCTCGCCGTCGCGGATGGCCGCGCACGCCTGCTTGAAGGCCAGCCAGAACCGCTCGTCGCGCAGATGGACGGAGAAGTGCGTCTCGAACGACGCCTCGATCGCCTCATGGTCCTGCTCGCCTAGCGTCAGCACCGAGCCGACCAGCACGCGGCGCCGCGCCAGTATCCGCTCGCGGTCGGCCGCCATCGTCGCTGACAGAACAGCGTCGCGCTGCAATGCACCGGCCAAAACCACTGGCAAGGCGTATCTTTGGACGAGATGGAGGCATCGACTGACCGCTCTGGGCATGGTCGCGGGGTATTTGCGCCTCGGAAACGCTCCGTCGACAGTTGACGGGGGCTAAAGGCGGCGCGCCAGCCTAAGTTTGGCCACGAAGCAGCTCGGAAGACGTCGCCCCCGTTCTCTCCTGGTCTGCTTCTCTCCTTGTGGCGCTCACTTCCAATCGTGGTCGCACGCACACCAAGAAGCTCACTCTCCGAGTATCGCTGGCACTCGCTGCAGTCATGAGTCGCACGGTGGCGAGGCAACTGCATCCCAAGGCGGCGAACGCCAAGGACGCTGCGTGGCGCGTCGACCGCCGCGAGAGTGAGGAGAACCAGGTCGTGCCCTTTCACCTGGACGACTGCGCAGACGACAACGAGGAGATCCGACGTCGGCGGTACTCGAGCAGTTACTCGTCGTGCCAGGACGATGACGACCGCCGCCGGCGCGCACACCGGCCGTCGCCGGGCGAGAGCGACTGGGAGAAGGCGAGCAGCCAGGAGCAGTCCGCCGCGTCCGCAGTCGACGATGAGGACAGCGACGAGGACGAGGTGCCGTCAAGCAAGGCGCCTCGTATCCGCGAAGAGCCCGAGTCTCCGCACAGGGGCCGCCGCAAGTCGCAGCAGTCGGACGAAGACGATGAGGATGAGGATGGAGAAGAGCATGAGACCAAGCCCGGCTCTGCGAGTCGAGTCGTGGGCTCGGCGGCAGCGGCGCTGGCGGACCTGGACCTGTCGGAGATCTCCAAGCTGAGCGTGCTGCCCGGCTCGGACGGCGAGGCGCTGGTGCAGGGCCACGTGGTGCGCGTCAAGACGCTGCTGGGCGGCTCGCAGTATCACTTCTTCGTGCAGGACCGGCTGGTGCTGATGGCGCAGAAGCAGCTCAAGAACCGCACGTCCAACTACCACCTGTTCGATATGACGCGCGCCGTCGCGGGCGCCTCCAAGCTGACCAAGAAGAGCGGCAACTACGTCGGCAAGCTGCGCGCCAACTTCTCGCGCCGCAAGTACGTGATCGTGAGCAATCTGCGCCGCCGCACGGAGCTCGGAGCCATGACGTTCGAGCACACGGCCTCGGCGAGCGAGCCGCGCCGGCTCACGGCGGTGCTGCCGCCGCTGTCGACCAAGCGCCGCGAGGTTGAGGGGCTCACCGTGGGCGACAGCTCGGACTCGTTCTCGGTGCTGCTGGACCTGCTGGCGGCCATCAACGACGCCAGCGGCGGCAGCCACTCGTCCAAAGGCGCGGACAGCGAGGCTGTCGAGGCGGCCGTGCGCCACTCGCCCATCCCGCCCGACGCGCTGCTCGTGCTGGAGAACAAGCTGCCCGTGTTCGAGAACGGGTACTACCGACTCAACTTCCACGGACGCGTGTCGGTGCCGAGCGTCAAGAACTTCCAGCTCGTGGCGAGAGACCACGGAGCGCGGCCGCACGTGCAGCCGACGGCCGCGGACGAGGACAAGCGCGTCGTGCTGCAGTTCGGCAAGGTGGACGACAAGAAGTTCCACCTCGACTTCCGCGCACCCGTGACGCCCATCCAGGCCTTTGCGCTCGCGCTCGCGCAGTTCAACTACTAGGCAAACGAGGCTGGCGAGGTTGCGCGATAATATGACAAGTACACACGAGAACTTGCAGCAATCGAAGCGCTCGACGCCGCAGCGGTCGAAGGCATTGTCATCACGGTGAAACGAGTGGTATTTGATGGATTCTAGGACTGGAGCTGCAGCGCGGGTGATAGCGCTGCGAAACTAAGACTAACTGGTCGACTCCTCTGGTCTGACCAACGCTTAGAGTGTGACGGGGTGGTTCACGTGCAAGATCGCCTCGGGAGTCTGCGCGGCTGTGTCCTGATCGATCATGTTCGGGCTCTGAAAGCGGCGGGGGCGGGGAATAGCAGCCGACACGTGCAGAATTGGATGTTGGAGATCGGAAGGGGGCTGCGGCGTTCGGCGTGCACCTTCAAGGGGCTGAAGCTGGTGTTGGAGCTGGTGCTGGAGCGATGTGGGTGCGTGACCAGAGTCGCTGCCATCGCGGACCTCCGTGTCATCCTTCTTGGCATCCAGGCTGTCGTCGCTGTCGTCGCTGTCGTCGTCGGCGTTTGCGCGACGGTGCTGCATCTGCGCTTCGAACGGCTGGTACGGCAGGGAAATGATCATGGACTTGTTCACGGGGTAAAACGCGTAGACCGGAGGAAGAGCCGGCCGGCGGGCGTCGTCGCGAGGCTTCGGGGGATCATTGTTGTCGTGAGTGTGGCGATGATGCGTGCGATCGTGGCGATTGTCGCTGTCGTCGGTGCCCTTCTCCTCGTCGTGTAGCTCATCGTGCTTGCCGCCAGTGTTGTAGCCGCGAAGATAAAGTGGCTCGTTCGTGGGGTCGGTCGAGTGCGTCGGGGAAGGCGAAGGTCGGTAAGTGTTGTCACGAGGCTTGGAATAGACATTCTCGTCTTGAAAGCGGTGGCGATACGATGGATCGTGGCTCTCCTCGCCACGCTTGGTATCGGAATCGGTGGCAGCACCCGAGTCTAGATCGCGACGGCTGCGCGGGGTATTCCCGGGGTAGAACGAGTATGCGGGAGGAAGAGTTGGACGGTGGCTGAGCTTCGGCTCGATAGTCTCGTCGTGAGGGTCGTGGTGGTGGCGCGGGATATTCCCGGGGTAGAACGGGTATGCGGGAGGAAGAGTCGGATGGCGGCTGTGCTTGGCTTCAACAGTCTCGTCGTGAGGGTGGTCGAGATCATCTTTTTTCTCGTCGCTGCCATCCTTCTCGCCACGCGGGCCGTCGCTCTCGTCAGCCGAGTCGCGGTTGCGATGGCTGTACGCGCTGTCAGTTGAGTAGTATGCGTTCGTCGGGGAAGGCGTTGGACGGTGGGTGGCAGGGGGATCAGCGTTGCCATAGCGATCCTTCTTGTCATAGCTGTCAGGATTTTTGACGTGCTTCGAGTCGTGCTTCATGTCGCTGCCGCTGGTTTCGTCGTCTTTCAGCGTGTCAGGTTGCACATTGAGCGGCACCGCAGCCTTCGCTGCGATCAACTGCTCGATCCGTACGAGTGTCTTGGTGCGAGTGGAGATCGGCACGCATTGCTCTGAATTCGCCATAACAAGTAGACATCAGCAAGGTAACGCAACGAAGTCATCGCCGATGCAACGCATACATCAGCGCTTACTGTAGGCGTGCCACTCCGGTTCGTCGAGCGCCAGCCAGAAGAACTTGAAGATGCAGTTGCCCCCGCACACCGAGTAGTCAATCGGGATCGTCGCAGGGTACGCCGTGCGGTTCGCGCGACAGTTGGGTGACTGGAAGACGCGTGTCTTATCGATCCATGCCTCGCACGGACCCTGTTCCAACACCCAGTTGTCCGTCAGCACAACCCCGCGTGATCATCCTCACCGTCATTACAAGAGTGGGCGGAGACTTACGTGATGCGTGAACCCCTCGTGCGTCTTGTCGTTCTGCCAGAGCATCGTGCTCATCCCCGTGACGTTGACGCTCTTGCCCGATATCTTGGTGACGCCGCAGTTGGGCACGACCGTGTCGATAATCTCGGCCAGCGTCCGAAATCGCGAGCTCTGCATGACCGCATTGAAGGCGCGAGTGGTCTGGATGGCGTCCTTGGTCCACTTGATGTCGGCGAATCCCGTGTCTACGTCCGGCGAGAGCACCGCATCGTAGCTGTGATTGCCTCTCGGCATGAAGTTGGGCATCGGCTGAGCGAGGTGGTCAAGAGGCATGTAGCCCGGCGCCGCCGGCGGCTTGGTTGCTTGCTCCTGGTCTTGGCGGGAGACGAGCAGCGCTTGCGAGACCAGCTCGAAGAGCCTCATCATACCTTGGCGCTTGAGAGTCGAAGCGGAAGAGACTAGCGAAGAGGAAGAGAGGAGCTTGAGCCACCTGTGCGGCTGGCGGAGGATTGCCGAGTGAGCAGCGGCAGACTGCTGTCTGCGTCTCTCGAGACTGGGAGCAAGGATACAGCCTTTCCCCTCGACTAAGACGACGATCCGCCACGGTAAGCACGCTGTCTCACCGCTCAAGTTGAAGAGCTGGCGCCTCGACATCTGCTCTCATACATCAGCTGGTAGGTGTTATGCTGCGGTGGTCGTGGAGGGCACAACGATGCGTGTCTTGCAGCCACACAAGCGGCCCCTGTGATTCCCGTTCGCCCTCCGATTCGCTCACCACGACACGCCCAGGCCACGAGTCGCCTCGCCAGCGGGTGACCATTGCCCTCCGATCCACGGATCCAGCTCCACATCTGGTCCTGGAGAGCGTCACCGGCTCTCGTTGAATGCGATCGTGACGAACGAGCACCTCAAGTCCAGCATGTTGTTGAAGTCGACATGGGTACACGGCAAGCTGCCCAATATAACACACGGACTAGCCCGAACTACGCAATATTGGGGAATTGGACACATTCCAGTCGCATTGAGCATTCGAGGCGCATCAGGGGAAAATGACGGAGGTGACGGTCGGGGAGCAGCCGATGACGGCCGTGAACGTGAACGTGGGCGTCCTGGGGCACGTGGACAGCGGTAAGACGAGTCTGGTGCGCGCGCTGAGCACGCGGCTGTCCACGGCGGCGCTGGACAAGCACCCGCAGAGCCAGGCGCGCGGCATGACGCTGGACCTGGGCTTCTCCTCCTTCCTGCTGCCGGCGACCGACGGTGCCAGCGGCGGCCTGCAGGTGACGCTAGTGGACTGTCCGGGCCACGCGTCGCTGTTCAAGACCATCCTGGGTGGCGTGGCCATCGTGGACCTGGCGCTGCTAGTCGTGGATGTGCGCAAGGGCCTGCAGCCGCAGACGGTCGAGGCGCTCGTGGTCGGCGCGCTGGCCGTGGGCGGCCGCCTCGTCGTCGCGCTCACCAAGACGGACCTGCTGCCTGAAGATGAGACCCAGCGCCGGCGCAGCATCGCAGAGGCGACGCGCGAGGTGCGCGGCTTTCTGCGGCGCCATCTGCCGAGCTTCATCGACGGCAAGCAGCTCGAGTACGACCAAGTGCCGATCATCCCAGTCGCGTTGGTCCCAGCTGAGAGCGATCACGCCACTGGTGGTGCCGCTGACACGTCAACTGGCGTACCAGATCTGGTTCATGCGCTTCGGCGAAGTCTCCAGGTACCCAAGAGGGACGCGTCCGGACCATTCAGCCTCGCGATCGACCACTGCTTCGCCATTCCCGGCAACGGCACGGTGCTCACGGGGACGGTGCTCTCGGGCTCGCTCGCTGTCGGACAGGATATCGAGCTGCCGGACCTTGGCGTCGTCAAGAAGGTAAAGGGCATCCAGGTATTCAAGCAGCCCGTCCAAGCCTGTCGGCAAGGCGACCGTGTCGGCGTGCGCGTCAATGGGCTGGACCCGGCCGCGGTGGAGCGCGGCGTGGCCATCGCTCCCGGCAGCATGGCGCGCGTGACCCAGGTTGTGGTCACCGTCAAGCAAATTCCATTCTTTAAGAGTGTGTCCAAGAGCGGCGGCAGGTTCCACGCGACGGTCGGCCACACGACTGTCATCGCGACCGCCACGTTCTTCTCCAGGCTTGGTGGAGACCGGGAGGGCGAGCTGGGGGACTCCTTCTCGGCGTCGAACATGTACGAGTACGTTGAGCACGTGAGCCCTGTGTCAAAGGAGACAAGCGAGCGTGAGGAGCTGGGACCGCCTGCTCGCTGCTTGTTCGCGTTGCTCCAGTTCGAGCAAGACATCTTCTGCCCGCCGAACGCGCTCGTCGTGTGCTCGCGACTGGAGCTCGACCCAAAGCAGCACCATTGCCGACTGGCCTTCTATGGCCGCGTCGGCGCTATCGTCTCCTTGGGTAACGAGGAGAAGGCTCACATCATCGTCCCCACTTCCAAGGAGCAAGTGGTGCTGCCCAATGCACCTACCGGAGATGAAAGCCCAAAGCTGACACACCCAGTCACAGAGATCGTCCCGCTCTCACACTTGGTCATTGGTCGCGTCAAGTCGCGAGAAGGCGTCGTCGACAAGGTAGTCGCGCCACGGGGGAAGACAGCACCGCCCAGAGAAGTCATTGGTCGCGATATGTTTGTGAAAGACGTGGACTGGAGCGTGTACACTGGCATGGTTGTGCTGCTGGGAACGAGTGGTCTGCTCGGCAGGATCGCCGGGCCTTTCGGCAAGGCAGGCAAGTTCCGCATCGAGCTTCTTGACTCGCTCGTCACCGCGACTTCACCGGTCGCAGGGGAGAAATTGGTGATGCGGTTCCTCAAGCCACTTGCCATCAAGCCGCCAAAGCAGAAGGGCAAGCGCGCCGCCGGCGACAAGAAGAAGGGAAGCGGGAGCAATAATACGCCGAGCACACCGGCAGCGGCATCACAGCGCAGCCAATTGCTGCAGAAACCCGAGCTGTTGTATCCCGAGGCCTACCATCTTCCACCTGACACTGAAAGCGAGAGTCCTATTGCTACTGAGGAGTCCGTAGCAGCTGTCACATTGGAGGTCAAGGCGATGGCGACGACAGATACTGCTGTTGCCTCTCAGCAGCCTGTGCCAGGGCAGGACCAGCGAGTGGGGAAGATTGAGCGACTCAAGGGCGAGACAACTGCGGACGGACGAAACCCGTTCGTCGTCGTCTCGGGGCTGTTCGACAGCGAGTCCGACGCGCTCGTGGCTGTCGGCCGACAAGTTACGACCCAGGGATCTCCGGGTGGAGACGACGTGGGCGAGATTGAGAAGCCGTTCGGCAAGGCAGGCAAGGTTCGCGTCCAATTCCGCGCGAACGGCGGGACGCTCGCGCAAGTTGGGGTTGCGATTCGGCTCTTGTAAGTGCGAAAGACGCTGTCGGTCTCCCTGTTCGCTCACCCCAGGTAGCAGCAGGCGCGCTCGTGGGTGCATGGCCTCCGCAGGTGATCGTCGCCTACTAGAAGCGCGGATCGGTTCACTGCGTGAGTTGCTGGGCACGAGATGCACGCGGGGGACCCGCGAGGCGCGTACGTTCCTGCTGGGCACGGGTTGTCTCGAAAGTCGCTGGTGCCAGCCGGACAAGAGTAACCCGCGGGGCACCACCCGCGGCACTGCGCAGCGCTCAGACCCTCAGCGTCTCCATAGGTGCCGTCGGGGCATCGGATGCGGATGCCGTTGCGGCAGTAGAAGCCCCGCGGACACCTCAGCTGCGCCGTCCGCGTCGTGTTCCTGGCGTTGATCCGCTCTTCGTCGTCGCTGCCGGTGCTGTCGCCTGCTCCGACCGAGAAGAACCCGGCGTCCACGACTCTCGGAGCGTTTCCAGTGCCTTGCGGGCAGTACACGCTGCTGCCCCCGCATTCAAGTTGCGTCGCAGATGTGCTCGGCGCTAGCGGGTACGACGGGCAGTAGTATCCTGGCGCGCACAGCCCGGAGCAAGCAGCCGTCTTCAGTCCTCGCATGGCGCCGAACGTTCCCGCTGGGCACTGGAACTTGACGCCGCCCGAGCAGAAGAAGCCCGGCTCGCACTCGCGCAGGTGGAATCGCGTCGTGTTGGAGCCGCCGATGCTGTAGTAGCCTTCGGGCACTGCGACCGGGAACGGAGATCCCGTTCGACACACGAGCCCCGTATCCCCGCACTCGCGCTCCATGGGCGACGTGCTACCCTCAGGGCAGTAGTAGCCGCGTTTGCAGTTCCCAGAGCACAGGGGAGACGTCTCGCCGCGTTGGTCGCCGTATCGCCCAGCGGGGCACAGGAATCGCTCTCCCCGTCGACAGAAGTAGCCCGGCTCGCATTGCTGCTGCGCGTCTCGGGCGCCTCGATCGTCGTGATAGGCTACGACGACACCGCTAGCAGATCGGACCGTGTAGTATCCTGGCCAGACTGGTGTTGGCGCGGAACTCCCGGCCGGGCAATAGACGCTGGCACCACCGCCAACGCCACAGGCGACGGCTGTGCGGTTCGTGCTACCAAGCGGACAGAAGAAGCCCGGAGCGCACGTCCCAGCGCATGCCTCCCGCGTCTCGCGCGGTGAATCGCCGTACAAGCCCGCTGGACATGGGAACCGGACGCCGCGCTGACAGAAGAAGCCCGGCTCGCATGGGAACTGCGCCGACCTCGTGGAGACGCGGCCGTCAAACGGACTCCCGCTGCTGCTTGCGGTGACTAGAGACGTGTCAGGCTCCGACACAAGGACAGCCGAGCACGTCCGAGCGTCCCGGTCAAAGCGGAGCTTGTGGGTGGCCGGATTGATCGACGCCCCGCCTGGGAGACGATAGCATTCACAAGTGCGGCGGTCGGCTGAGCTCACAGACACCAGCGGCGGACAAGGCTGGCAGAGCGCGGCGTCGTCTCCAGCGTCGATGCGCTTGAAGGTGCCAGGCGGACAGAGCTCGCAGGACGCGACGGGGAAGCGGTCGTCTCGGTAGCTGACCGAGATGGTGCTGCGGCTCGTAACAAGGTCCATGAACCGGTTGGTGGCCGAGATTGACGTCTGGTCCGCGCGGACGCGTCCAGGGCCGCACTCGTGCGCGAAGATCCCCAGGTCGAGCGCCACGACTGTCGCCGCTGGCCCATTGTCGGCGACGGACGTGTAGTACCCGTCCACGACATCGACTGGAGCGACCGACCCGCGCGGACAGAAGACCGTCGCGTTCAGTCCGCACTCGTTCTGCGAGGCACTCCAGCTGCCAGGCGGGCAGTAGTAGCCGGGCTCACACGTTCCCTCACACGCCGGGTCCGTCTCGCCATCCCGAGACCCGAACGAACCCGGAGGACACGGGTAGCACGTCCCTCTCCACGCGAACTCTCCCGGACGAGCAAGGCGCTGGCCAGAGCGCTGCGATCGCCTCGACTCGCTTTCTGGCGTGGTGCAGAACCCAGTCGTCGCTGAAATGGGCAGTACGGAGCCCGCAGGACAGTACACGGCGCTGCTCCCGCACTGCATGGCAGTCGAGGCGATGCTCGCGAGCGGGCAGAAGAAGCCCGGAGCGCACGGACCGCTGCACTGAGGCGACGACAGCCCGAACACGTTCCCGAACGTCCCCGGCGGACACGGCAGGCGTCTCCCGTCTACGCAGTAGTGTCCAGGCTCGCATCGAGTTTGCGCAGACCGAGTCGTCTCGGTCGAGGACGCGGTGCGGTCACTCGAAGTCGAAGAGACCGAGTAGTGGCCAGGGGAGACCGGTAGCGGCAGTGCAGACCCGGTGGGGCAGAAGACAGCGACCGATCCGCATGGCAGTTGCGTGGCGCTGGTGCTTCCAGGCGGGCAGTAGAAGCCCTCGGCGCACTTCCCCGAGCACGCCGAGGTCGTGAGGCTGCCGCGGTCCCCGAATGTGCCAGCCGGGCAGAGCTGCGCGGTTCCCGACCGGTTCGAGGGGCTGCAGTAGCTTCCTGGCGGGCACGGCAGCTCTCGACTCGCGACGCCCGAGTTGCCGTTCGTCACGTACGCGCCGGCCTTGGCTGGCGTCGGGTTGCTGCTGCCAGCCGGGCAGTACGCGCTCGGTCCGCACGGCTTCTCGGTTGGCGATACGCTCCCAGAAGGACAGTAGTGTCCTTCGCGGCATTTCCCCGAGCACTGAGCCGTCTCGAGACCCGTCGCCGCGCCGTACGAGCCCGCGGGACAAGGCAGCGGCGCGGAGCTGCGCTCGGGACAGTAGTGGCCGCTCGGACACGCGCCAGAGCATTTGGACGTGCTCAGTCCCTCGCTGGCGCCGAACGTCCCGGCCGGACAAGCTGATCGCGTCCCAGAGACACAAAAGCTGCCTGTGGGGCAGCGAGCGACTGCGGTGCGAGTCGTAGCCGAGCGACCGAGCGAGTAGAAGCCGAGAGGGACGGAGATCGGAGACGCCGAGCCCAGCGGGCAGTACACGTCGGCGGATCCGCACTCGAGCGGCGTGGCGGTCGCTAGTGGACAGAAGAACCCCGCGGGACACGGCGCCGAGCACCCGCGCGAGCGCAGCCCCGCCTCGCGGCCGTAGACGCCGCCCGGGCAGTCCAACCGCTCCCCACCGCTGCTCATCCAACGACAACATCGGTTGTGAGTGCGTTGACGGCGCGGAGAGCTGTCCATGGGATCCTTACGTGCAGTAGTGGCCGGGCTCGCACTCTCGCGTGGCGGTGCCTGCGCACGAAGGCCCAAGCGCTGCCGCTGCCGCTTTGGAGACCACGTAGTGGCCCTCGAGCGCGCACTGGCGGCTTTGGCGGCGGGCTACGGCCGCGAGCGGGTCAAACACGTCGGCCCCGACGACACGTGCCGGAGTGGCGAGCAGGAGCAGAAACGGCAGCGGGACGAGGAGCAGGAGTGACAAGCAGCGCGAGCGCAAGCGGGTGGCGCCACTCGGCCGCATCGCTCGTTGCAGTTGCCGCCTCGAGTGCAGTTGCCGTGTGCGCCGAGGGTCGCGGAGTTGAAGGCCGACAGCAGCTTCAAGGCGACTATTTCTGGTGCTTTTCCTGCCAACCGCAGTGGAATCTGCGCTCAAGCGATGGCCGCGGGGCTGATCAACAGCGAGATGCTGGCGCTGCTGTCCATGCCTCGCGTCGCCACCAGCCACTCTCGAATCGGATCCCGAGGCTGCCTGCACCTGAACCGACGACTTCAAGCAGCAGTCGATCCGACCAAGCGCCATGAGCCGTGCTGTGCTGCTCGCTGCCGTTCTTCTCCTCGCGGTGGCCGGCGTCTCGGCTGACGACCACGCGCTGACGGCGTCGACAGCGCTGAATGCGGTTCAGCCCCCGCCCCCGACTGGTTTCATCGCGCTGACGTCCGTGACGGACGTGTTGGCGAGCCCCCGCGACAGCCCGTTGATGACCAAGAACTCGTTCGCGGTCGGCAACAACGTGGTCATCACTAAGAGCAACATCATCATCCGCAAGGACGCGGACGACAGTGGAGACCGCGCGGGTCCACCCGCCGCGAAGCTCGCTCCTCTCGCCCTGGCGATCGAGAACGTGATGGCTGGGTCGACGGGCGAGACCGCGAACGCTTCGTGCGACGCTGTGCTGGGCATGCTTGGCTTGACGCCGTCGTCCGCGGCCTCCGCCTCGCTCCGGGGTCAGGTGATGGCGCTGCTGCCGCTGCGAGGCGACCGGCGTGCCCTGCGCCAGCGCGTCGCGGCGCTGATGGCCGCTGCCAGTCAAGCCGACGCGTCCCAATCGCTCGTCAAGAGCAGCCAAGGCAGTGCTGGGGACGGAGAGCGGGGCGAGGACACGACGCCGATGGTGGTGGGCTACCGCACGCTCTTCCGCTGGTCGGGGGCCGGCCGCCCGTACGTGGGCTGGCGCTACCCGCTGCGCTACTGGGTGCTGTACGGGTCGTCGCGTCTGGGCGGGGCCTGCGGCTTGGGACGCGCGATCGGCGACTTCTTCTACTGCTAGCGGCGTGGACGGAGCGGCGGTGGGGGATCGCGAGCGTGTCATGCGCGAGCCGGAGGTGCCAGGGTCGATCAATGGAGCAATGGACGTGTGAGTGTCTGCGACGTGTGTTGTCTTGCTTTTTGTATGCCTTGTCGCGCATGACGTCTCGATTCGGCCCCATTCCAGTCCTCGTCCTCGGACATGAAGACGCAAGGACTGTCGACGAGGGGCTGCCGACGTCCAAGCGCCGCCACGACAACAGCAAGTGCTGTGTTCGCATCTGCGGCGCCATTAAACAAGCCCGGCAGCAACCACCAAGACACCAGCAAGGCAAGGAGTGGACGTGTGTGAGCAATGTATACGTGTTCTTCTTGCGTAGCTTACTGCCGAGCGCTGCGGCGTGAGCCCCGCTTCCTGCGCTGGGCTCGCCGGCCGGGAGCTCGACCGCGTGGCCGGCCGCCGTCTAGCCGGAGGAGGACCCGGCCTGTCCCTCCGAGACGAGCAGGTTGTTGGCGTACGTGATCTGCCAGACCTGGACGAAGACGACGATGAAGACGAGCAGCAGCGAGCCGAAGACGTTGGCCGTAAAGGTGGCCGACGTGTGGTCCCACCCGCAGTACTCCGAGATGCTCATCTTGACCATGGGGTAGAACTGGCTCATGACGAAGCCGCCGAAGAAGGCAGCCGAGACGTAGTTCCACGGGTTCGTGGCGTTCTCGTACTGGAAGAAGCGCACGAGCGCCACGATCTGGCTGACGGCGAGCGTGAAGAACATGAGCACGTTGGGGATCTCCGTCCACGACGTCTTCTGGCCCGCGCCGGTGTTGGCCCACGACTTGTCCTTGCCCGTGAGGCGCGCCTGCAGGGCCTCGATGATGGCCAGCATCGTGATGAACGAGTACGAGAACCACGTCTGCTGCGCGCGCCACACGTCGTTGTTGTCGACGGCGCGGTTGGCCAGCAGGTTGAGCATCCAGCGCACGAGCATGACGGGCAGGAACGAGTAGAGGAACCGCGTGCCCTTGGCGTAGAACGGAGAGTCGCCCGTGCACAGGTAGTAGATGGCGATCAGCACGTAGCACAGCGCCGGGATGGACCCGAACGGGTACAGCACAGAGTCGTAGAAGAACATCTTGCGCGGGAACGTGAGCGACGGCTTCGGGTCCGGCGCCGGCACGCGCGGCGGGCGCCAGTCGGGGTCCACCTCCGACTCGTTCTTCATGAGCAGAATCTGCACGGCACCCTTGGACCAACGCTTGCGCTGGCCCATGGACGCGGCCACTGTCTCGGGCACGGCGCCTTCGCACAGGCGGATGCGGTCCTTGGCCTCGCCCTCAAAGTCCTTGCGGAAGTAGACCGAGTCCCAGCCCGACGTGTGCAGCACGTTGCCCGTGAAGGCGTCCTCCGTCTGCGTGCCGTACTGGATGCCGCCGATCGAGTCGAAGGCCTGGCGCCGGAAGACAGCGTTCGTGCCGGCGAAAGCGGCCGACTCGAAGCCATCGCGGCCGCACTGCACTGCGTCGAAGAAGATCGTGTTCTTGTGGCCGCACGGGTCGCCCATGACTGACAGCTGCGGCGTGTCCTCGAAGTACTGCGGCGTCTGCACGTACGACACCTGGTTCCAGCTGATGTCGTCCGAGTACTGGCGTCCGCCGCCGTCCACGGCCTCGCCCTCCGAGAAGAAGAAGGGCAGCACGGCCAGCAGGAACTTGGGATGCGGCTTCATGTCGTTATCGAGGATGAGCAGGTACTTGCCGTCGGCACCCTCGTTGAAGAGGCAGTTGTTGATGTTGCCGGCCTTCGAGTGGTGCGTCTCGGGCTTCATGCGGCCCACGAACGTCACGCGCGGGATGCCGCGGTCGCGGTAGTCGTAGTCGTCCGAGAGCGAGCCGACGGCGCAGTCGCGGCGCTGCACACCCTTGCCGCCCTCCTTGCGCAGCTCGCGCACCGACGAGTGCTGCCGGCGCCAGGCCTTGAGCGACGCGTCGTCCGTCACGGGCCCGACGACGCGCTCGTGCATGAGGCGCGCCAGGTCGCCGCGCAGGTCGCCGGCGAACTCAATGACCTTCGTGTTGACCGTCACCTTGAAGTGATTGTTGGCGTCCCAGACCGACTTGGTGTAGCCGTCGTCGAGGATGAAGATGTGCACGAGCTCGGGCGGGTACTGCATGGCGAGGCAGTTCTTGAGCGTCTGCATCGTGTCCGTCACGGGCTCCATGAAGTGGCACAAGAAGACGTCGACGGTGGGCCACTGCTCCTTGGGGATCGGCGGCTTGAAGTCGTTCATGAAGCGCGCGCCGCGGCGGATGGGCCGCCACATGCTGAAGTTGTAGAGCAGCCCGAGGAAGTAGTTGAGGAACTCCGAGAAGATCATCATCGAGTACATGAGCCACGAGCCGAACGGCACGTCCTTGATGCAGTAGCCGTCGCCCGACGACGTGTCGAAGTTGACCGTCGACGAGTAGCAACCCGAGCGCGTGGACGAGTCGAGGTCCGAGCACGGCAGGTTGGGCGCCTCGGGCGAGCACGAGTACTCCTGCGGGTAGAACGTGCAGAGGAAGTAGAGCCACCAGATGCCGGCCAGCACGTTCAGGAAGTAGATGATGTGGAAGAAGCCCGAGCCCGACATCTTGTACTTGCGGATGTTGGGCGTCTCCACCGGCTCGGCCGCGCGGTTGGCGATCGAGTACGTCGACATGGCGAACGACCGGAAGCTCGGCTCGTAGTAGTTGCGCGCGCCGCCGGCCATAGAGTCGTTGTAGCCGCGCACCTTGCCGTCCGCGTCCTGCACGCCGCCGTCCATGAAGCGGATCGACCGGCCGTCGCCCTTGAGCGACATGCTCAGGTTGTTGTTCTCCTTGGCCATCTTGGGGTCCACGAACGACGTCGTGCTGATGTACGACCGGTGCGGGATGGGCTGCCAGCGCTCCGGCGCTTGCGTCGTAGAGTTCATGGCCACCGACGGCATCTGCGCCTGCGAGATCGACACGTTCGGGTCGGCCTCGTCCGACGGCATGGCTTCTCCGCACTCCGTGCAGAACGCCGTGCCTGCGGGCACCGTGGCGAAGCAGTTCTCGCACACGAGGCGCACCTTGTCGTTCATGGCTTGCGCGCCGAGCGTGGCGCCGACCGGGAGCTCCGGCAGGTCCTCGTCGTTGAGCCCCATGGGGCCCATGCCGGCGCCCGACATGTTGGCGTGCGCGCCAACGCGGTTGTAGCACAGCAGCCCCCAGCGCATGGCCAGCTGGTTCAGCGTGCCGATGACCGCCACGCCGCCCCACACGATGAACATGAGCGCCTGCGTGCTGCCCTCCACGTCCGTCAGCGCCGCGTCGCCGCCGTCCTGCATGGACGCGAACGCCACGCCGGCCAGCGCGGCCGACGCGTCAATGATGCGCGTCACGCCGTCTGACAGCAGCCAGCCGCCAGTCACCGCCGACAGCAGAATGTACTTGAAGCGGTGGTTCTCCAGCTCCGACGTCTTGGATGTCGAGCTGAAGACGAGCTCGAAGATGATGATGAAAGCCACCACGAACTCCTGCCGCGCCAGCTGGTTGTCCGACGGAAACAGTCCCACGCCGTCGTACGCGTCGATCAGCAGCAGGTACGGCGCGATGATGGCGCCAGTCACCAGGATCAGCACGTAGGGCCCCACCGACGTGAGGAACCCCACGATCAGCGACAGGAGGAGGCCCGCGCCGGCAGAGCAGCCCAGCGCGATCCACTCGTTCGTGGACGACGCCAGGTACACGATCGCCGTGTAGCACACCACATAGCCGCTGGAGGGGACACATGGCGACGGACACGAACGGCGGTTAGTACGTGCGGCACTTGCGCCTGGACGGAGCGTTTACGGCCCAAGACCTCGCGGACAAAGCGGCGGATCCCGCGGTCAATGCGGCGGAAATAAATAACTTACATGCCAAAGGTCGAGACGAACTGCGTCGTCACGAACAGCGAGCGAGCGCCGAGCGAGAGCGCCGACCAGCCGCCGCACGAGAGCGATAGGCCGCCGATCAGCGCCACGACGGCCGAGATGATGTCCACGGCGCCCATGGCGTCCGCGGGTCCGCTGGAGCGCTCGAGCGCCGAGGAGAGGCCGCGCGAGTCGAACCGGGGTCGGTCGGGGTCTTGGGGTTTCTGGCCGCCCGGCCGCCGGCAGAGGGAGAGCGAGGAAAGGGGACGCCGGTCGTCCCGCCTTCACCGCCAGTCCGCGTCTGCTTGCTTTGTGGGCGATAGAAAACCAGAAGTGAGCGGACTGGGGGCCGCGCGGGCGGCCGCCGCCCCGGGTTTTCTCCGCGCTCTCTCCTCCGCGCGAAAGGTTCGCTCCGTAGTTTACTTTCCGCGGTAAACTACACACCCCTCAAGGAAAATCCGGCGCAAAATATTCAGCCAGTGGGTAGGGGAGCGCCGCGACCGATTCTGCGGAACAGCCGGTCCGAGAGTCAGAAAGCTGAGCCGGCGAAGTTTTCAGCGCGGCCGGCGAGTTTATCTCCCCCCACCACCACCACCACGTCGCGATCTTTCGGGGTCGAGCGGTTTTGGCTCAAAGGCCGCGCATTGCCGGTTGGTGCCCGGCCACACGACGGCTTGCCGCGCAAGAAGGCGCTCGAAAGGGCTCCGCCACCCCAACGCTTGGAGGCGCCTCGAACCGACGGGCGCCGCTTGGGGAACACACTTTTCGGCCGTCCAACAGTTTTTAGTCGCGGTTGTCGCCTTGCACACTCGGGGTTTGCAAGGGAAAAGCCCGCCACACTGGACGACCGGGCACGTGCGCGTTGCGACTGTCTGCGGCTGGCGGGTGGCCGCGGTCGCGTGCACGCGCCGCTGCAAGTAAAGTAAAGTATCTCGGGCGTGCGGACGGCCGGGCCGCAACGACGTCCACGAGGCCCAGCGCATGGATCGCGGACACCTGTTTACGGACTCTCTCCCATCCGCTCGGTCATGGTCGTGTGCATTGCGCTGCGTCGACCGGTCGAGTGCTTGCTTGTCTGCTTGCCTGCCTGCTGTCTGCCTGCCTGCTGCCTGCCTGCCCTCTGCCGGCCGCCGCTGCTGGTTTCGAGCAACGCCACGACTCGGTCAGCGTGCGGTCGCGAAGTTAACGGTTAGTTTTCACAATTTCAGACAGGGGGACCGTCGCGTCGCGTCGAGTCGACTGGGTCTGGGTTGGACGAGATCACAGCGCCGAGATTTCACCCGATACGATATCAGCACGTGACTCAGCGGCCGAAACTTTCGCTTCGCCTCCATGGCAGCCCCGCCCGTCCCTCCTCACGGCGTCCACCGCCAGCGCGCGGCGCGTGGGCACGGACGCATTGGTCCGCTCGACTCGTCTTGACTCGGCTCGAGCGTTCGCAGCCACCTGCAGCCACTTGCAGCCACTTGCAGGCAGGCGGACGGACCCCATCATTCACGTCGTCCACGAGCTGACGGCTCCTCCCCGGGAAAAGTTCAGTCGGCCGGTAAGTTTCAGCGGACGGTTCTGGAAGGAAGGCGTCGGCTGGCCGCGGTGCCGCCGGATCCCCACAGTCTAACGCGGCGATCCGCCCCGCTCCGGCATCGGATCGTCTCCGAGCGCATGTCGCGGGGCGTCTGTTGTCGTGCCCGATGATGCGGAGGCGCGGACACCTGGACGACCGACCGAGCAATGGCGCGGGCCGCCCGCCCGCCTGGCACCAGCTCGCGGCAAGCCCGCGGGACGCATCTCCGCCTCTTTTGGGTGCCAAATTTTCTGCGGCGTGCGGACGGGATCCGGTTTTCGACTCCCCGAGAGCACTCGCTTCCGTCTCGTTATGATTTATAGAGGGTTCCAAGACAGTTCTCCTGGCTTGTCCACATCACCAGGTTGGCATGATTTATCGAAACAAACAGGTTCTGCAGTATCCTGGCGCCGCCCACACGAAAGAAACGCGTGGTTGTGATTTGCTCGCGGGCTAGGGCTGACGTGGGTGGGCTCGGCTCCAGGGTTCGGGTCGGTTTCATGCGGTCGTAAGTTTCCGGTAAGTTTCCCGTAATCTTTCGTCCGTCGTTCTTTCCGGCCGCCGTCCGTCCGTCCGCGGTCAGTCCGCGCCTCGCCTCGGGCGCCGCGCACTTGTTTATTTTTTCTTCGCGCGTTGCCCCCGAAGCTGCGCGATCCGCCCCCCGTGTGCGCGCGGCCAATTCGACACTTTTCCCCGCTCGTTGACGGCCCCGCGGAAGCGAATGGCGCGGCGCACGACGGCGGCGCTGGCCCTGGGACTGGCCTGGAGCCTGGCGGCCATGCCGGCGTCCGCGAGCAGCAAGTTCAACCAGTCGGCGGGCTACACGATCGAGGTGGTGACGACGGACTGGTCCAACTACGACTCGGAGGGCGGGTGCCAGACGTGTCCGTACACGTGCATCGCGCCGACCACGAGCTACGACGGGTCGACCATCAACTCTAGCAACACGACGCAGACGGCGTCGCTGCCGTCCATCTACACGACCGTGGCCAGCAACGGCTGCTGCTACGCGGACTCGTCGGCGTCGTCGCAGCAGCCGTCGTGCAGCCAGGAGGCGAGCCCGTCGTCGGCCGAGGACTGCGGCTTCCTGTACGGGCCGACGCTCAAGTACCGCATCAACAACGCGCTCAAGCCGCTGACGTCGAGCATGACGGCCATCCTGTTCGCGAGCCAGGACTGCAAGAACTTCTGGGCCGTCGGTAAGACGCCCATCCGGTACACGAGCAACACCAAGTCCATCTCGGGCTCCAAGATGATCCAGGACGGCTGCTACGGCGACCCGGGCGGCGTGCCGCTCGTGCTCGCCGGCTGCCTCACGTCCATGCTCACGTACTCCAAGTCCAAGTCGTACACGTGGGACAACCTGGCCGAGAAGTGCGAGGGCCTCTCGGGCATCTGCGCCATCACGAACGGCATCTGGGAGGAGCACCTCAAGTGCTGCACGTCGCGCACGGGGCTCACGTCCGACTGGGACACGACCTACACGCTCTACACCAAGACGTCGTCGTCCACCACCAAGCTGTCGGGCCCGGCCGTCACGGGCATCGTCTTCGGCGGCGTCGCACTCATCCTGCTGCTCATCCACTACGGCGCAAAGGTGCGCGAGCGCGCGCGCCAGACGGCGCTCATGCGCGAGCAGGAGGCCTCGGACGACTACGAGGAGATCATGACGCCGCTCACGGCCGCGGCCGGCGCCAAGGCGCCCGTGGCGCTGCAGCGGCCCATCGGCCCGGCCTCGCTCGAGGTCTCGCTGCACGAGGGCGACCAGATCTTCAAGAAGAAGAACGACGAGGTGCTCTACGAGGGCGACATGTACTAGTCGCCGGGCGGCGGTCGAGGGCCGAGGGCGGACGTGCGCGCGTGTAGTTTTAGACGGCGTTGGCTCCATGAACGAGGCGGTGAGAGCCGCCGCACACACACACAGACACAGACACACAAAAAGAGAGTTATTCATGCACGACACACCTTGTGAGGACGGCAGTCGCGAAACTCACAGCGCGGCCGCCTGGGCCGCGCTCAGGCCCTCGTAGCACGTGAGCCCGGCGGCGTTGGCCAGCGTGTCGTCCGCCCCCTTGGCCGCCACGTACTCGGCCAGCGCCGCGTGCTTGTACTCGACCAGGTAGTGCAGCGCTGTGTTGCCGTTCAGGTTCTGCCACGCGAGGTGAGACCGACGGACGAGGTGAGCCCGACGCGCAGCGAGGCCTTCGGGCGGCGACGGCCACGCACCTGCAGGTTGAGGTCGGCGTGGCGGCGCATGAGCAGCTTGGCGAGGCGCTTGTTGCCCTGCTGGCACGCGAGGATGAAGAGCGAGTTGCCGTGGTCGTCGCGCGCGTTCACGTCCACGCCGGCGTCCAGCGCCGCCTCGAGCTGTTCATATAGACACACAGACACACAGACGGAGACGCACCCGGTTAGCCTGGTCCGTGGCCCATTGCGCGCGCCGCGCTGCCCCACGTACGCCCTCGAGGTTGTTGTTGCGCGCGCACAGCACGGCCCTGGCCACCTGCTGCTCCATGGTCGCCTCCTGCGGCTGCTGCTCGTCCTCGTCCTCGGCCTCGGCCGGCGGGGCCTCTGCGCGCGCCGCCGGCCGCTCCGCGCGCGCGCGGCGTTCGTAGGCGGCCCACTGCGCCTTCTTGTCCTGCAGGTCGCTGGCGGCGCGCGGCACGAACAGCGCGCGCAGCTCGGGCACGGCCTCGGGCGGGTCGTGCTCGCTCCACTCGGTCGGGTCCAGCATGCCCACGGGCGCCGCGAGGTTCGGCCGGCCGATGAAGGCGGACCGCGGGCCCTCGACGCGCGGTCGGTACACGCGGCGCGCGAACGAAGCCGGCAGGTGCGCGCGCGCCAGGCGCTTCCAGCCCTCGCCCGGTCGCGCGCGGGCCGCCGCCGGCGCCGGAGACGGTGGCAGCGCGAGGCGGGCCATGCGCGCGGCCACGAGCCCGGCCTTGGCTGCGTCGGCCGCCTCGCGCTCGTCCAGGACGCCCGCCGCGCCGAGTCCGAGCCGAGCGAGCACGTCCGAGCGGCGGCCGGACGTGTCAGCGCTGGGCGTGGCGGCGTCCGGGGCGGGAGCGGTCGCCGGCGCCGGCGCGTCTAAACCGTCCGGCGGCAGCCCGAGCTTGTCGCGCAGCAGCGAGAGGAACTGCGCGTCGCTCAGCAGCTCGCGGGCCATAGCGGCCATGGCCCGCGCGTTCTCAGCGTGCTGCTCTCGCAGTTCCCCGGCGTCCTCCTCCACCTCCTCCTCGTCGCTGTCGGCGTCCGCGTCGGTCTCCTGCCGCTCGGGCTCGGCGTCGCGAGTCTCTCGGGGCGAGGCAGGCACTTGGGCGTCCGCGTCGGCGCCGGCGTCCCAGCCGACGGGCGGCTGCCACCGGAAGCGGTGCCGCGCCGGCAGCTGGGCGTTCACGGACCGGAAGAAGGCGACGCCGCCGTCGCGCGGCAGCACGCGGCGCTCCCAGCCCGCGCGCACGTCCTCGACGACCGACTGGGCGACGCGCTCGGCCCACTCGCGCGCGTCCTCGCCCGTCCCGCCGACCGCTGCTGGCTCCGAACCGCCCTCGTCGGCGCGGCGGCCGTCCAGCCGGTCCTGCGCGCGCGCCGCGGCCACCTGCAGCGCCGCCTCGACGCGCTGCTGCTCCTGGCGCTTGGCCTCGAGCAGCAGCCGGCCGGCCGCGAGCTTGCGCTCGACCTCGCGCAGCTCCCGCTCGCGCTGCTCCTGCCGCTGCCGCGCCGCCAGAACGGCCATGTACTGCGCCAGTCTGCCGCCGTTGCGCACATCCAGCATGCGCTCGTGCGCCATGGCGGCCGCGAACAGCGTGGCGTCGTTGCTGCCGCCGCGCGGCCGCAGGTTGAGCTCGATGTACAGGTAGTCGCGCGCCGTCCGCGGCCGCACGAGCTCGCCGGCGACCGCGCGCGTCTCGTGCCAGCAGTAGCGGCCGCCCACGTGCGGTGCGTTGGCCGTGGCGGCCGACACGCCCACGTCGCGCACGGGCACGAACTGCTCGGGCAGGAGGCAGCGGCCGGCGTCCAGCAGCAGCCACTGGCGGAACGCGTCGCGGTCGAGCTCGGCCCAGTCGCGGCGGTGGCCGGCCGCCTCGGACGGCGCACGCGCGTGGTCCTCGGGCGTCGCCATGCAGTTGAGCAGCACCAGCGTGCACGGCAGCAGCGCGTCGAGCCGCGTGGCGACCGGCGTGGCCAGCAACTGGCTGGCCGCGGCGCTCACGAGCGTCGACACGCGGTGCGGAGCGGCCGGAGAGCTCGACGGCGGCGCCACGGACGCTGCGGGGCACGGCGGCGGCTGCTTGGAGCCCACGTGCCACGCGAACAGCGGCGGCGCCAGCACGGGGACGTCGAGCGCGACCACGAGCGACACGAGCACGGCGTTGGACGAGGACCGGGCGGCGTCGCGCGCGAACAGGGCGACGGCCTTGGTGAACTCGACCGCGTCGCCATCGCTCTCGAGCTCGGTCTGCCGGTCCGGCGGGTAGCTCCACCAGAGCACGGGGCGAGCACCGACGAGCGCGACGCCGGGCACCTGGTCGAGCCACGCGGCCAGGCGGTCGGCGTCCTTGGCGTCAGTGGCTGGCGGCTGGTGCGCGCAGACCAGGAGGCTGAGTGGGTAGAAGACGTCGCCGCGGCGCCTCCGTCTGCGCCTGCGACTCGCTGGGACGTCGTCTGGAGGCGGTGCGGCGGTCGCCGGCGGCCCTGGCGAGCCCGAGACGGACCCCTGCCGCGCGTGGGTGAGCGCGCGCGCCGTCGAGATGGACGGGATCTGCGAGTAGCCGTGGCGCACGGCGGCGTCGTCTCTCCTGCCGCGGAGCGCATTGGTCTCGGCGGGCGAGTCGCCGCTGCTGGCGTCTCGGCGGCTGGCGTTGAAGTGGTCGAGGTTGGTGAGCCAGAGGTGATTGACGTCGAAGACGAACGTCTTGGCGAGGTTCCTGCGCCGCGTGTCGGCCAGCGCGCGCAGGTTCTCGGCCTCGAGCAGCGCGACAAACGCGGCCCACACGGGGTGCCTGGCCACCTGTGGCAGCACGACGGCGGGCTCGTCCTCGCCGTTGAGCTGCCGCTGCTCCTGCTGCTGCTGGAGGCGCGCGAAGGCGGCCCAGAGCGCCTCGCGGTCGGCCTCGGACCGGTACTTGACGAACAGGTCGTCCGACTGCCAGCTCAGCGGGCCCTGCAGCTCGAGCGGCGGCCCCGCGGCCACACCCGCCGGCAGCACGCGCGGGTGGTGCTCGCAGCCCGTGGCGCGGTCCGGGGACGCCCAGCAGGCGTTGCACATGCGCCTCTCGACGGCGTGGTCGGGCCGCGCGGCCGGCGACTGCAGCCCGGCGTCGCGCAGACCCATCTTGCGCAGCAGCGCGCTCACCTGGTCCACCTGCCGCAGCGTCTGCCGCACGGCGCGCGTGCCTCCGAGGGCGGCGGGGGCCTCGGCCGCGGCCTGCGCCGCCGCCAGCGCCTTGTACAGCGGCGACTCGAGCAGCTTGCTGGCCGCGGCCGGGTTCTTCCTGGCCGGCGATGGCTTGCCCGGCTTCGTGCGTGACTTGGCGAGCGCCGGCAGCGTCACAGGCGCTGGCTGGCTCGGAGCAGAGGCGCCGGGCTTGACCGGCGAGCTCGGCAGCCGGGGCAGGCTCGGCGCCGCGTCGTGCTCGCTGCGGCGCTCGTCCCCCGGCGGCGGCCCGGCGCTCACGACCAGCGCGCCGCCGGGCGTGTACCTGGCGCGCAGCTCGTCCCTGGAGACGCCGGCCGCGCCGGAGGAGCATGACGGAGAGTTCGCGGACGAGGAGGAGGCCGCCGCCTTTCCCTGGCGCGTGAGCTCGGCGCGCTCGCGGACGGCGCTCTCCTGCGCCTTGCGGCTCTGCTGCTTGATGATGCGGCGCGCGCTGGCCTCGACGCTGCTCAGGAACTGGTTCAGCTCGTCCATGGCGGTCGTCGGCCCGGGTCGCCCATGCACGTGGGCGGCGGCGAAGGTGTCGGTGCGCGGATTGAACCAAGTGACTTGGGGACTGTATGGTGCCGCGAAAGGACGCGAGTTGAAGCGCGAGGGGTACGTCGACGGGGTACGCC